>CM051366.1:6817958-6977347 GCA_028015245.1 Cardamine occulta
TGGTGTCTTAGAACCAAAAATAACGTAGAACAAAGCGTCGAACAGAACAGAATGAAAAAGTGTCGATCTCTGTAGGCGGCTGGGCCTATTTTTATTCTCTAAAATTAATTAAAACGTGTCTAGGTTAAATAGGAGGGAGCAGGTGCTCCCAGGTCCGGAGCAGGTGCTCCCACGGGGAAAATCGACTTTTGGCTCAAAATTGCTTCTTTTGCTTCAATGTCTTCCAATATCTTCAATCCATGCTCCAGAGCCTCAAAATACCTGAAAAGACACAAAAAAAACTAGAAAAGACTCAAAAACAATATGAAAATACTAGTTAATATGGGACAAAATACTAATATATCAACTCCCCCGGACTTAGACCTTTGTTTGTCCTCAAACAAAATAAGATCAAGAACAGAGAAGAGGTTTGAAAATCACAGGAACTCACTTGCTTGTTGGAAAATTTTCGAATTTCATACCTTCTTCACTGGACCTTAGGACATGTACCGTAATTAGCCGTGGGGTTCATAACCTAACCTTAATAACTCACAACCCAACAAAGATTTTGGAATTCCCATTGTCATCTCTTACATAGATTAATGAAAATAAAAAGTACAGTGATCTTACCAAGGGAAATCGGCCCAAAGGGTGCTGACTTCTTCTAACCGAAGACTCTCTCCCGCATGCTCTTCTCTTAACTCTTTCCTCTTCCGAACACAACAACATATTTTTTTTACTGAGGCTTTGCCTCACAGCCATCACTTTTCTGATGCTTCTTCTTATTATTATTTTTTTATGGGACGAATCTCCATGAGGTCACAAAGGATACACGGGTTTACGCATCATCCCTTGGTTCACTTCGAAACTTTTAGTTTCCCTTACAACAAGCTTTTCATGAGGTCACAAAGGATACACGGGTTTTGATATGATCCTAGATGAGGATCAAGTCCCTGAATGCTACTCCAAGAGGTTGTGAGGATTGGTGACAAGGTGAGGGATGCGGAAGAGATGAAAGGTGAAGAACAAGGAGTGATCCGATGAGTCTTTGGGGGATTGTTGCGAAACTTCCAAAGGGGATGGAGTACCTTCGGACTTTCTAGCTTGCTCTGGACGTGGGTGAAGACCCTAGACGAGGTGAACAAGGGGTGGAACGAGATGAAACTTCTTAGGAGTGTGAAAGATCCTAAGACTTTCGACTTACTTGGTGTGAGGATGAAGATCCGATCACTTTAAGCAAGGATGAACAAACAAGTTTCAGAGAGTTTTAGAATATGAAAAGATGTTTGATAACTCACAAATGAAGCCTTACATGAGTTTAAATCAACAAGAGAATAAAGGAAAAATCTCAAAAATTACAAGCATTAAAACCAAAGTTTGACAAAGAAAATAACTCTTCATGTCTTCAAGTTTTTCGGCTGAACTCTTATTGGACTTGGGCTGTGCTTCACTTGGATAGGAGATAGAAATGGGCTTAAGCTTTATCAAGAGGCTGATGAGTGAGTGATATGGCTTACCTCATTAAAAACCTTATTTGGAAAACCCATTGGGACAAAACCAAATGAAGGGAAAAAGAGTATAAGTCATATCACCTCTCTTGATAAATGTTTAGGTGGCTTGTATCACAACCAATGTGGCTGGATTAGCACACACCAAACTGCCCGAGATGGTGTTGAGGAGATGTTGCAAAGTGGTCTTGAGCTTCTTTTGTTTAGACCGAGTGATAGGACCCGGAGAAATGCATAAATCTTCAGCTCCTTGTAGCTCCGGTTCAAGCTGCTGCCTTTGCTCCTCTTTGGCGTCTCCATGTTGCATAGGTTCCTCATCCTTGCTGGCCATAATCATATCATCCTCTCCCTCTTGAAAAGGATTTGACCTCAAATCTGTTTCTTCTGCAAAATAAGGAACCAAATCAGTAATATTAAAACTCGAACTTACATGGTACTTACCTTGGAGATCAAGCTGGTAGGCGTTGTTTAGTTGTTCTTTAGCTCCCAGCTCCCCAGGTTTAAGCTGTTGATTAGTTCCAAGCTCCAAGCTATCCATGCTATCCATCCTCAAATCCGAACAATCTGCAAGGAAAAAGATTAAATTAGAATACTTGAAGTAAGTCGGAATATACTCACCTTGCAAGCAGATTTTGTAGGAATGGATCTGTTCTATGACTCGAAGTGAACAATATCCTTCTTGCATTAGTTTGAACTCCTCTTGGTCTGCAAAACGTTTCTCCTTCATACTGAATCCAAAACTGGTAACCAATCTCAAAGTTCTTAATATTCTCCTCTTCGTTTTTGATGCTCTATGTCTAGCGAACGGTCCTTTGGTTTAAGAACAATTTGAACAACAGTTTTCTTAAGCCAAACATGGTAGAGCCATGTCCTAGGTGCATGAAAATTTATCTCTCCATCCTGTATATCCTGTATCCTCACAACAAAGACTCGAGACAAGAGATCATAGGTGCAAAGAATATAGTCATTCCGACTAGCACACAATTTATTACTTAGATCATCTAAAACAGATTTCAAAGGTTCAATATGATCATCTAAGTGTTTATTAAAATTCAGAATGCTATCATAACAAACAATTTCTCCAAAGAATAATTCAGCATTGGGTGAAGCACTAGCAAAATTAGAGAAATTAGCAATATCTATGAGCACATAATTTCTATTAGGTTCACACATTTTATCAAACAAAAATCCTCCATGCCTAAAGAATTTATTATGCTCAAATTTCTCACAATAATGAATCACATCTTTAAAATCAACAGTTGACATATAAATCTCTTTGATGTGTTCATATTCTAGCAACTTAGATTTAGGAACAAAAAGAAATGCATACCTTTGAACTGTTGCATCAGGCACAACAATTTCCTTACCTATCTTGTTTCCCATGTCATAAGGAAATGCTTCAACGGGTGCTCCTGGATCAAAGACGATATGATTCTCCTTCCCACAGATTAGTGAGACAATTCCTGAGTCGTATTTAGGGCATACAACTTCGAAGTCCTGAAAATGACAAAGTTTCTTACTCGGCAGCACCGGTGCAAGGTTAGTGAAACTCATAAGAGTTTCTTTATACATAAACGTACGCACAGGTGGTTTAAGAATGAATGCTCTCTTGTCCTTACCAGTACTATTAAAAGATTTTGAAGAACTCACATGTTTGTGTTCACAAGTTAACTCATTGGATACTTTCTCCTTTTCTGGCTGCTCCTTAGCCGTGAGAGGTCTTCCTCTCTCTTTATGTCCTCTCTCTTTTCACTTCTTCTTGTATGTTTCAAGACTACCCTCAACCCGTTGTTTGGCCCTTGTGGCAGAGACAAGTGAATTATATCTCGTGATCAGGGATAAAATGATTCTTGGGAACAAAGATACTTACTTTGTCGTGTTCAAGCTCTTTTTCTCTGAGCAGAGGCAATGCATCTGGTGGTTCATCTTTGAATTTAACAAGAATTTTATTATAATATCTCAGGAGCTCACTGTAGACATGGAAGTTATCAAAGGGAAGCTTCCGTGAGTTGTTTCCTAAAGACAAGTCCTGCAAAAATTTGTTAAGCTCACTTCGGTGGTACCGGTGCAAGGTTAGATACACAAGAGAATTTATCCAAAGAGACAAATATTTTATGATCAAAATATTCAGCATCATTAACCTTACTAATCCTAGCAAAAAGATTAGATTTCTTATCTTGCTCTTGATTCTCTTCGGGTTTGATTTTGTCAAGATAAAACTCATGATCCGGCAATGGCACAAGAGTAGTCTTATCTTCTTGAAAATATTTTGAACTCACCATTGTACAATCTGCACCAAGAGAAAGTAAGTTAGCTTTCATTCGCCTTTGGGAGTCAAGATAGTTTCCTCGGGTCTTGATTGGTGGCTTCTCCTTTTGATCCATTGTTGAGCTCCATGTGGAGGTGGTTCCTACCAGGTCAGTGCACACATCTAAGGTACCTGTATCTTCCTCGGCACTTAAAGACAAAATCAAGTGTATTATACTTGAAATTTCAACATTCAAAACAGGTTGTTTGAAGCTAAGAGTGAATGTGAAGTTATTCCAATATCGAATAAACTCGCAAGCTAAACTTACATGAGTACCATGTAGGATGTTTGGTAACATTTCAGCTTTGAAGAGGGTGATATTTGAAACACAGCCCGCCGGTGTTGGATATGGTCTACTCACCAAACAGTTTTCATAGTCATTTCGCTCTGTCTTGTTATCTTGGCAAGCTTTTGAAGTGGTTGACACTGAATGTGGATTCTTCTCTTTTATGTTTCCTTCAGCTTTGTCATCCTTATGCTCCAGAGTATGACCTGATTCAACATCCTTTGACAAGACCAAGTGCATTATACAAGAACTGGAAGTTTCTACACCTTGATTAACTACTTCACTACTTGAGTTTTGTGAGCTCAGTTTTGATCCTAATGAAGTGATATTCAGCTCGTGTTTTTCAGGGCAAGTGGCAGCAAATTTTCCTTTCTTAGGAGAGTCATAACAAGTAACTTCCTTGGATTTTGAAAGATCAGAGGACTTACATTTCTTTGGACGTTCATTGCTTGTTTCAATGGATGGATTTAGGCTTTGCTTGTGAACCACGACTTGTTCCGCGACCTTCTTTGGTTGAGAGGTTACATTAGCCTTCATTTTCTCATTTAGAACATTCTTGGATACTTCCTTTGGCTGAGGACTGTAAGCTTCTTTTTGGAACTAAACCATTTGGTGCATACTTATTCCTCATTAGTTCCTTAAGATCTCTCCACGAGGTGATAGGGGGCTCCTTGTAATTCCAGCGATCATCAACCTTTCGTATCCACCATTGATAAGCTTCTCCTGTGAGTTGGCGAATTGCATGAGCTATCCTCTTTTCTGTTGGGATGTGGTTATAGTAAAACCAATCTTCCATATTTGTTTCCCACTCTAGGTAGCTTCTTTTTCCTGAAAATTTAAAGAGTTCATTAGCCGAATGATATTCAGAACAAAGCACATATTTGGATTTTGGAGTAAGAGAGATTTTATGTGGGCTGCTCCAAGTTGTTCTCAATGTGTTGTCTGGTGGCTTTGGTTTAAGCTCTTGTTCCTTCCGTGCTCTTCTTGATTTTTCTAATTCAGCTCTCATGGTTGCCATACTTTCGTCCATTATGGCTCTTAAGGAATCAAGGAGTTCTTTGTTGGAGTTTGACGATTCCTCTTTACCATTGCTGGTTCACACCATGGTACCTGTTCAGATTCAAACAAGTAACAAGTAAAAATGCCCAAAGAAACACAACAAAGAAAACTCGGAAACCTTTCTAGAATCCTAAACAACTGTTTGACTTGATCGAATAGAATAAAATATCAAATCACGTTCAAAAATTCCAGAGTCAATTTTAACAAATACTAGACTGAATCATGGTTTCAATGAAACAAATTTCACGATTTTAGGATTAACCAATGATTTTAAACAATTCTAGCAAGTTGACACGAAAATAACTGTTCAAATTCCGATAACCTCTAAATGTGACTGTTCGACTAAATTAGGTTCGGAAAATTATCAAAACATGCTCAAAAATTCTAGAATCAATTTTAACAAATACTAGACTCTTGTTTGAAGCAGATTCAACAGATCTCACGATTTTATCAGACAAGATGAGTTTATCAAAATTCCAACAGTCAACAGATAATACAGATCGGAATATGAAAAGGTATATCAGATCGGAAGAGATACAACCTGGCGTGGAGTCAGCTCTGATACCACTTGATATGATCCTAGATGAGGATCAAGTCCCTGAATGCTACTCCAAGAGGTTGTGAGGATTGGTGACAAGGTGAGGGATGCGGAAGAGATGAAAGGTGAAGAACAAGGAGTGATCCGATGAGTCTTTGGGGGATTGTTGCGAAACTTCCAAAAGGGGATGGAGTACCTTCGGACTTTCTGGCTTGCTCTGGACGTGGGTGAAGACCCTAGACGAGGTGAACAAGGGGTGGAACGAGATGAAACTTCTTAGGAGTGTGAAAGATCCTAAGATTTTCGACTTACTTGGTGTGAGGATGAAGATCCGATCACTTTAAGCAAGGATGAACAAACAAGTTTCAGAGAGTTTTAGAATATGAAAAGATGTTTGATAACTCACAAATGAAGCCTTACATGAGTTTAAATCAACAAGAGAATAAAGGAAAAATCTCGAAAATTACAAGCATTAAAACCAAAGTTTGACAAAGAAAATAACTCTTCATGTCTTTAAATTTTCGGCTGAACTCTTATTGGACTTGGGCTGTGCTTCACTTGGATAGGAGATAGAAATGGGCTTAAGCTTTATCAAGAGGCTGATGAGTGAGTGATATGGCTTACCTCATTAAAAACCTTATTTGGAAAACCCATTGGGACAAAACCAAATGAAGGGAAAAAGAGTATAAGTCATATCACCTCTCTTGATAAATGTTTAGGTGGCTTGTATCACAACCAATGTGGCTGGATTAGCACACACCAAACTGCCCGAGATGGTGTTGAGGAGATGTTGCAAAGTGGTCTTGAGCTTCTTTTGTTTAGACCGAGTGATAGGACCCGGAGAAATGCATAAATCTTCAGCTCCCTTGATATGATCCTAGGTGAGGATCAAGTCCCTGAATGCTACTCCAAGAGGTTGTGAGGATTGGTGACAAGGTGAGGGATGCGGAAGAGATGAAAGGTGAAGAACAAGGAGTGATCCGATGAGTCTTTGGGGGATTGTTGTGAAACTTCCAAAGGGGATGGAGTACCTTCGGACTTTCTGGCTTGCTCTGGACGTGGGTGAAGACCCTAGACGAGGTGAACAAGGGGTGGAACGAGATGAAACTTCTTAGGAGTGTGAAAGATCCTAAGACTTTCGACTTACTTGGTGTGAGGATGAAGATCCGATCACTTTAAGCAAGGATGAACAAACAAGTTTCAGAGAGTTTTAGAATATGAAAAGATGTTTGATAACTCACAAATGAAGCCTTACATGAGTTTAAATCAACAAGAGAATAAAGGAAAAATCTCGAAAATTACAAGCATTAAAACCAAAGTTTGACAAAGAAAATAACTCTTCATGTCTTTAAATTTTCGGCTGAACTCTTATTGGACTTGGGCTGTGCTTCACTTGGATAGGAGATAGAAATGGGCTTAAGCTTTATCAAGAGGCTGATGAGTGAGTGATATGGCTTACCTCATTAAAAACCTTATTTGGAAAACCCATTGGGACAAAACCAAATGAAGGGAAAAAGAGTATAAGTCATATCACCTCTCTTGATAAATGTTTAGGTGGCTTGTATCACAACCAATGTGGCTGGATTAGCACACACCAAACTGCCCGAGATGGTGTTGAGGAGATGTTGCAAAGTGGTCTTGAGCTTCTTTTGTTTAGACCGAGTGATAGGACCCGGAGAAATGCATAAATCTTCAGCTCCTTGTAGCTCCGGTTCAAGCTGCTGCCTTTGCTCCTCTTTGGCGTCTCCATGTTGCATAGGTTCCTCATCCTTGCTGGCCATAATCATATCATCCTCTCCCTCTTGAAAAGGATTTGACCTCAAATCTGTTTCTTCTGCAAA
Source organism: Cardamine occulta (assembly GCA_028015245.1). Lineage (NCBI taxonomy): Eukaryota > Viridiplantae > Streptophyta > Magnoliopsida > Brassicales > Brassicaceae > Cardamine > Cardamine occulta. Next base: position 6,825,478 of record CM051366.1, read on the forward strand.
ATAAGGAACCAAATCAGTAATATTAAAACTCGAACTTACATGGTACTTACCTTGGAGATCAAGCTGGTAGGCGTTGTTTAGTTGTTCTTTAGCTCCCAGCTCCCCAGGTTTAAGCTGTTGATTAGTTCCAAGCTCCAAGCTATCCATGCTATCCATCCTCAAATCCAAACAATCTGCAAGGAAAAAGATTAAATTAGAATACTTGAAGTAAGTCGGAATATACTCACCTTGCAAGCAGATTTTGTAGGAATGGATCTGTTCTATGACTCGAAGTGAACAATATCCTTCTTGCATTAGTTTGAACTCCTCTTGGTCTGCAAAACGTTTCTCCTTCATACGAATCCAAAACTGGTAACCAATCTCAAAGTTCTTAATATTCTCCTCTTCGTTTGCTGGCTTTTGATGCTCTATGTCTAGCAAACGCTCCTTTGGTTTAAGAACAATTTGAACAACAGTTTTCTTAAGCCAAACATGGTAGAGCCATGTCCTAGGTGCATGAAAATTTATCTCTCCATCCTGTATATCCTGTATCCTCACAACAAAGACTCGAGACAAGAGATCATAGGTGCAAAGAATATAGTCATTCCGACTAGCACACAATTTATTACTTAGATCATCTAAAACAGATTTCAAAGGTTCAATATGATCATCTAAGTGTTTATTAAAATTCAGAATGCTATCATAACAAACAATTTCTCCAAAGAATAATTCAGCATTGGGTGAAGCACTAGCAAAATTAGAGAAATTAGCAATATCTATGAGCACATAATTTCTATTAGGTTCACACATTTTATCAAACAAAAATCCTCCATGCCTAAAGAATTTATTATGCTCAAATTTCTCACAATAATGAATCACATCTTTAAAATCAACAGTTGACATATAAATCTCTTTGATGTGTTCATATTCTAGCAACTTAGATTTAGGAACAAAAAGAAATGCATACCTTTGAACTGTTGCATCAGGCACAACAATTTCCTTACCTATCTTGTTTCCCATGTCATAAGGAAATGCTTCAACGGGTGCTCCTGGATCAAAGACGATATGATTCTCCTTCCCACAGATTAGTGAGACAATTCCTGAGTCGTATTTAGGGCATACAACTTGAAGTCCTGAAAATGACAAGGTTTCTTACTCGGGCACCGGTGCAAGGTTAGTGAAACTCATAAGAGTTTCTTTATACATAAACGCATCGCAGGGTGGTTTAAGAATGAATGCTCTCTTGTCCTTACCAGTACTATTAAAAGATTTTGAAGAACTCACATGTTTGTGTTCACAAGTTAACTCATTGGATACTTTCTCCTTTTCTGGCTGCTCCTTAGCCGTGGCGTAGAGGTCTTCCTCTCTCTTTATGTCCTCTCTCTTTTCACTTCTTCTTGTATGTTTCAAGACTACCCTAAAACCTTTGTTTGGCCCTTGTGACAGAGACAAGTGAATTATATCTGCGTGATCAGGGATAAAATGATTCTTGGGAACAAAGATACTTACCTTGTCGAGTTCAAGTTCTTTATCTCTGAGCATAGGCAATGCATCTGGTGGTTCATCTTTGAATTTAACAAGAATCTTATTATCATATCTCAGGATCACACTGTAGTCGTGGAAGTTATCAAAGGGAAGCTTCCGTGAGTTGTTTCCTAAAGACAAGTCCTGCAAAAATTTGTTAAGCTCACTCGGTGGTACCGGTGCAAGGTTAGATACACAAGAGAATTTATCCAAAGAGACAAATATTTTATGATCAAAATATTCAGCATCATTAACCTTACTAATCCTAGCAAAAAGATTAGATTTCTTATCTTGCTCTTGATTCTCTTCGGGTTTGATTTTGTCAAGATAAAACTCATGATCCGGCAATGGCACAAGAGTAGTCTTATCTTCTTGAAAATATTTTGAACTCACCATTGTACAATCTGCACCAAGAGAAAGTAAGTTAGCTTTCATTCGCCTTTGGGAGTCAAGATAGTTTCCTCGGGTCTTGATTGGTGGCTTCTCCTTTTGATCCATTGTTGAGCTCCATGTGGAGGTGGTTCCTACCAGGTCAGTGCACACATCTAAGGTACCTGTATCTTCCTCGGCACTTAAAGACAAAATCAAGTGTATTATACTTGAAATTTCAACATTCAAAACAGGTTGTTTGAAGCTAAGAGTGAATGTGAAGTTATTCCAATATCGAATAAACTCGCAAGCTAAACTTACATGAGTACCATGTAGGATGTTTGGTAACATTTCAGCTTTGAAGAGGGTGATATTTGAAACACAGCCCGCCGGTGTTGGATATGGTCTACTCACCAAACAGTTTTCATAGTCATTTCGCTCTGTCTTGTTATCTTGGCAAGCTTTTGAAGTGGTTGACACTGAATGTGGATTCTTCTCTTTTATGTTTCCTTCAGCTTTGTCATCCTTATGCTCCAGAGTATGACCTGATTCAACATCCTTTGACAAGACCAAGTGCATTATACAAGAACTGGAAGTTTCTACACCTTGATTAACTACTTCACTACTTGAGTTTTGTGAGCTCAGTTTTGATCCTAATGAAGTGATATTCAGCTCGTGTTTTTCAGGGCAAGTGGCAGCAAATTTTCCTTTCTTAGGAGAGTCATAACAAGTAACTTCCTTGGATTTTGAAAGATCAGAGGACTTACATTTCTTTGGACGTTCATTGCTTGTTTCAATGGATGGATTTAGGCTTTGCTTGTGAACCACGACTTGTTCCGCGACCTTCTTTGGTTGAGAGGTTACATTAGCCTTCATTTTCTCATTTAGAACATTCTTGGATACTTCCTTTGGCTGAGGACTGTAAGCTTCTTTTGGAACTAAACCATTTGGTGCATACTTATTCCTCATTAGTTCCTTAAGATCTCTCCACGAGGTGATAGGGGGCTCCTTGTAATTCCAGCGATCATCAACCTTTCGTATCCACCATTGATAAGCTTCTCCTGTGAGTTGGCGAATTGCATGAGCTATCCTCTTTTCTCTTGGGATGTGGTTATAGTAAAACCAATCTTCCATATTTGTTTCCCACTCTAGGAAGCTTCTTTTTCCTGAAAATTTAAAGAGTTCATTAGCCGAATGATATTCAGAACAAAGCACATATTTGGATTTTGGAGTAAGAGAGATTTTATGTGGGCTGCTCCAAGTTGTTCTCAATGTGTTGTCTGGTGGCTTTGGTTTAAGCTCGTGTTCCTTCCGTGCGCTTCTTGATTTTTCTAATTCAGCTCTCATGGTTGCCATACTTTCGTCCATTATGGCTCTTAAGGAATCAAGGAGTTCTTTGTTGGAGTTTGACGATTCCTCTTTACCATTGCTGGTTCACACCATGGTACCTGTTCAGATTCAAACAAGTAACAAGTAAAAATGCCCAAAGAAACACAACAAAGAAAACTCGGAAACTTTTCTAGAATCCTAAACAACTGTTTGACTTGATCGAATAGAATAAAATATCAAATCACGTTCAAAAATTCCAGAGTCAATTTTAACAAATACTAGACTGAATCATGGTTTCAATGAAACAAATTTCACGATTTTAGGATTAACCAATGATTTTAAACAATTCTAGCAAGTTGACACGAAAATAACTGTTCAAATTCCGATAACCTCTAAATGTGACTGTTCGACTAAATTAGGTTCGGAAAATTATCAAAACATGCTCAAAAATTCTAGAATCAATTTTAACAAATACTAGACTCTTGTTTGAAGCAGATTCAACAGATCTCACGATTTTATCAGACAAGATGAGTTTATCAAAATTCCAACAGTCAACAGATAATACAGATCGGAATATGAAAAGGTATATCAGATCGGAAGAGATACAACCTGGCGTGGAGTCAGCTCTGATACCACTTGATATGATCCTAGATGAGGATCAAGTCCCTGAATGCTACTCCAAGAGGTTGTGAGGATTGGTGACAAGGTGAGGGATGCGGAAGAGATGAAAGGTGAAGAACAAGGAGTGATCCGATGAGTCTTTGGGGGATTGTTGCGAAACTTCCAAAGGGGATGGAGTACCTTCGGACTTTCTGGCTTGCTCTGGACGTGGGTGAAGACCCTAGACGAGGTGAACAAGGGGTGGAACGAGATGAAACTTCTTAGGAGTGTGAAAGATCCTAAGATTTTCGACTTACTTGGTGTGAGGATGAAGATCCGATCACTTTAAGCAAGGATGAACAAACAAGTTTCAGAGAGTTTTAGAATATGAAAAGATGTTTGATAACTCACAAATGAAGCCTTACATGAGTTTAAATCAACAAGAGAATAAAGGAAAAATCTCGAAAATTACAAGCATTAAAACCAAAGTTTGACAAAGAAAATAACTCTTCATGTCTTTAAATTTTCGGCTGAACTCTTATTGGACTTGGGCTGTGCTTCACTTGGATAGGAGATAGAAATGGGCTTAAGCTTTATCAAGAGGCTGATGAGTGAGTGATATGGCTTACCTCATTAAAAACCTTATTTGGAAAACCCATTGGGACAAAACCAAATGAAGGGAAAAAGAGTATAAGTCATATCACCTCTCTTGATAAATGTTTAGGTGGCTTGTATCACAACCAATGTGGCTGGATTAGCACACACCAAACTGCCCGAGATGGTGTTGAGGAGATGTTGCAAAGTGGTCTTGAGCTTCTTTTGTTTAGACCGAGTGATAGGACCCGGAGAAATGCATAAATCTTCAGCTCCCTTGATATGATCCTAGGTGAGGATCAAGTCCCTGAATGCTACTCCAAGAGGTTGTGAGGATTGGTGACAAGGTGAGGGATGCGGAAGAGATGAAAGGTGAAGAACAAGGAGTGATCCGATGAGTCTTTGGGGGATTGTTGTGAAACTTCCAAAGGGGATGGAGTACCTTCGGACTTTCTGGCTTGCTCTGGACGTGGGTGAAGACCCTAGACGAGGTGAACAAGGGGTGGAACGAGATGAAACTTCTTAGGAGTGTGAAAGATCCTAAGACTTTCGACTTACTTGGTGTGAGGATGAAGATCCGATCACTTTAAGCAAGGATGAACAAACAAGTTTCAGAGAGTTTTAGAATATGAAAAGATGTTTGATAACTCACAAATGAAGCCTTACATGAGTTTAAATCAACAAGAGAATAAAGGAAAAATCTCGAAAATTACAAGCATTAAAACCAAAGTTTGACAAAGAAAATAACTCTTCATGTCTTTAAATTTTCGGCTGAACTCTTATTGGACTTGGGCTGTGCTTCACTTGGATAGGAGATAGAAATGGGCTTAAGCTTTATCAAGAGGCTGATGAGTGAGTGATATGGCTTACCTCATTAAAAACCTTATTTGGAAAACCCATTGGGACAAAACCAAATGAAGGGAAAAAGAGTATAAGTCATATCACCTCTCTTGATAAATGTTTAGGTGGCTTGTATCACAACCAATGTGGCTGGATTAGCACACACCAAATTGCCCGAGATGGTGTTGAGGAGATGTTGCAAAGTGGTCTTGAGCTTCTTTTGTTTAGACCGAGTGATAGGACCCGGAGAAATGCATAAATCTTCAGCTCCTTGTAGCTCCGGTTCAAGCGGCTGCCTTTGCTCCTCTTTGGCGTCTCCATGTTGCATAGGTTCCTCATCCTTGCTGGCCATAATCATATCAGGTTTACGCATCATCCCTTGGTTCACTAGAGCTTGTTGCTTTGAACTCTTTTTTTTTTTCTTTTTTTTTATGAAAATCGGACCAAGAGGAGAGTTGGAGAGAAAAGAGCATACTTTGTGGAGAGTTGCAGTGTCTTTTATGGTTCGAATAGGTCTTGCCCAATGGACGTCAAATCCCTGAGAAAGAAATTAAAACTCAAGATTAGAAACCGAGTAAAAATTAGAGATGACATTGGTTCAACCTATTTCCCGCTGAGCGTGAGCTTTGGGGAATATTTAATCCGCCCAATGCCTTTCCGATACAGAACTTTGGCCAAGCTGTGAGTCATACAAGTAATCCTTAGTCTGAAAATAAATCCAATAGATCAAGTTCATAATTCCCAAACAAGCTTTTGACTCAATAAAACACTAAAACAGACTCGATAAAATAATAATAAAAGTAAACCAAGCAGCAGGACCTGATTCACTAAAAATCTAAGACTCTTGGGACTGACACAGCAACGAGACTCAACAGAATATAAAATAAAATAACTAACCGCTCCCCCAGACTTAAATCACACCGTCTCTAGTGTGAAAAAGAACGTGAGAATGGTGACAAATAAAAATAAAGACACACACGGATAATACAATGATGATAGAGGGTATAGGGGGATATCACCGAGTAGTCGTGGTGTCATGCTCATTGCCCATGGAGCACCCTGGTGGAGCAGGTGTTCGCCTCTTCCTGCGGTGCAATGGCTGCCCGGAGCCTGAGGTTGAGTTTGAAGGCTGGGGCGAGATAGCTGCGGCGGTGGTATGGCAACATCCTCGTGCCAATGTTTGCATGATCCTCTGCATGAGGCTTTTGTTTCTTTTCGTTGACTCGATCATCCACCTCCTGTACTCGGCAGTCTGAGCATCATCAGAGATGGGTGGAAGATCAAACTCACCTTGAGTAGAGGCGGCATGATAAGGAAGTGCGAGGTGCAGGACTGGAGTGGCGTCATCGTCGGTGGCATGGCGAGATATGCTTGGATGAGATATGTTCGGCCTAGCTGAGGATGATCGGCTCGGAATGGTGATGAGGTACTGCGGAGGAGGGTGGAACGCAAGATCTTCCATGGTGTAGAGCTCAGTCACGACTTGGTTCGGAAGCTTGATGAGGTTAGATTCCCCGGTTGCAGTAATGAACTGGTAGTTGCACGGTGCGAGGATGATCTTGGAGGCGAGCAGGTGCTTCATATCCATCCGTGACAGCTTGGTGACACATGAAGCAGCTGAAAGATCTACTCGGTGATGGCGAAATAGCGGAGTTAGGAGACTCCCTATTCGCTCAACTCGTGGCCCTTTGTTGGTCTCGGTTGGGCTGTCCTTGATTCCGCAAATTACCTTGGCAAAGCAGACTCCTAAGTTGGAACGGTACACCTCGAACTGTTCCATGTTTCCATCGCCTACAATATGACCACATCCCAAGAATAAAAGCAGCAACTCATCAATATGGACTTTGTTACCTACAGCTCGGGCGAACAACATGTTGCTGAATATTCTCACACAAATGCGAAGAGCGGGATGACGGAGGCGGTTCTGACTCACAGAGTTGGACGAGTATGGTCCCGAGGCGATGTGGCTCCAGAAATCTTTGGACTGCGAGAACTTCTTCGGGAAATCCAGATTGGTTACTAACTCGCGAAAACCATACAAGACGCAAAAATCCCACATAGATATATCATATTTCGTTCCTCCAGCAAAGAACGAAAACGTACCCTCATCAAGTGCTGGTTGGTTCCGATCCTTGTATGTGAGGGTGGTGGTGGCAAGACATTGCCTAACGAGGTCTGGGTAGAGGACGTCTTCCTCTAGCGCGAAGGACATGCAATGCGCTTGACTTAGGACTTGCCGAACTTGGTCTTGGAGACCCAATTGCTGCATCGTAGTCTCGCACATATACCTTGTAGGCTCCAGCTTCAGCCCGAGGAGCTGATTATAGTAGTAAGCATCGCGTATGTCCCACGAATCTGGTGAGATTGGCGGAAGCTCCTTGATACCGAGATCAAAGGGAGTGTTTTCGACTCGGGGCCACGGGTGCGTGGTGAGTCTCTCGGTGGGGGTGGATGGCGTGGAGGCGCTAGCCTTGCCTTTCCCTTTGTTAGCGGTGAAGAATTGCTTCGGAGGCATTGTCGAGACGAGGAGGCGAGATGAGACTGCGGTAGTGAGAGGCGGAGCTGGGCTGAGCGAGAAAAAGATGAGAGCGATGAGGAGATCGGCGGGATTGGTGGTGAATCGAGGTGAAGGAGAATGACTGAGCGATTAGCGGTGTGCTCGGGATGGTCGGAAGTCACGGGATGAGAGAGATTGACTGTGGCGGAGTGGTTGCTGGTAATAGAGATGAAAGTCAGAATGGCCGAGATGAAGGAGATTTGGGGAGTAGCAGCGGCGTAGGACAGAGACTTCAGCAATGGTGAGCATGAGATATGAGAGAGAGAGAGATGATTTTGAGTTGAGGTTTTGGAGATGCTTGGTCCGAGATATAAAGAGGAAGGAGGTAGGGTTTTTGAAATTTGATGGCAGGTGGGGAACCGGTGCATGCACCTGTAAAACAGAGAAAGAGGAAATTAGTGGGATTGGGAAAAGGAAAAAATTTGGATTTTACCTTTTGTTTGGGTTGACTCGGCGAGCACCCTGGCGGAGCAAGTGCTCGGGCCAATGCCGGGGTGCTCGTTCGAAATCCCATTTTTTTAGCAGATTAAGAACTGAAATCACAAATAAAAAGTTTGTATCAATAGAAATTTAAAACGAATTATGTACAAGAAACCTTACCAGTGGGTTGCCTCCCACCAAGCGCTTGTTTTAAGTCGTTAGCTCGACTTTGTAGACTGTTTAGGCGTCAGGAACATCACCTAAGGCAACTAACCTTCTCCAATGTGTGTATCAGCAAGATATGGCTTGATCCTCTGGCCATTCACCACGAATTTGTCTCCTTTAGAATTTAGCAACACTATAGCTCCAATTTAATAGCCCAAGCCGCTTTATACTCCAGTTCCACTGGAAGGTGGCATGCCTTCCCATACACCAAATGAAAAGGCGTTGTCCCCAACGGAGTCTTATATGCGGTCCTATACACCCATAGAGCGTCATCCAACTTCTTAGACCAATCCTTACGCGTGATACTCACTGTCTTCTGTAGGATACTCTTTATCTCCCTGTTGGAGATCTCGACCTGACCACTAGTTTGAGGGTGATAAGGAGAAGCTACCTTATGCGTAACACCATTCTTCTTCAACAAGTTCTCAAAGACCTTGTTTATGAAGTGTGAGCCTCCATCGCTAATCAACACTCTAGGGACTCCAAACCTCGGAAAGATGACACTCTTGAACATTTGGATAACCACTCTAGCATCATTAGTTGGGCTAGCCAGCGCTTCAACCCATTTAGAAACATAGTCAACAGCCACTAGAATGTACTCATTACCGTAGGAGGATGGAAACGGTCCCATGAAGTTTATACCCCATACGTCGAAAACCTCAATTTCCAGAATAAAATTATGGGGCATCTAATTACGCTTACTGATGTTCCCTTGCCTTCGACACGCATCACACCTAGAAACAAATCTGTTTGCATCACGGAACATCTTCAGCCACCAATAACCAGCTTGTAAAGCCTTTGAAACCGTCTTAAATGTGGCAAAGTGCCCAGCATATGACGAACTGTGACAATGGTGTAGAATCCCAGGGATCTCTGCCTCAGACACGCATCTCTTATATAGCTCATCTGAACACTGTTTGTATAAAAACGGCTCATCCCAAAAATACTGCCTAACATCGCGGAAAAACTTCTTCCTTTTGCTTCCCACTAGGTTCTCAGGAACCTTGTCAGCAGCCAAGAAGTTTGCAATCTTTCCAAACCATGGGAAACTAGAGGACTGACCGGTCTGAATTGATCGACTAAAATTTTCGGGAGCAGGTGCTCCAGCAGGCGGAGCAGGTGCTCCCTCGGGTGCTCTGTCGGGTGCTCTGTCTGGTGATCAAAAAATTTCGCAGGTGCTGATAGAATAGATCTGTTCATCTGGTAGACTATCCTCCATAGGTGTCTCCTCTTCAATCTGCAACCTGCTCAAGTGATCCGCAACCCCATTTTCGGACCCTTTCTTGTCCTTGATTTCTAAGTCGAACTCTTGCAACAAAAGGATCCACCTCAATAGTCTGGGATTGGCATCCTTCTTTGTCAACAAATACTTCAAGGCAGCGTGATCAGTGTGAACAATTACCTTCGACCCGACGAGATATGACATGAACTTCTCAAAAGCGAAAACAATAGCCAATAACTCCTTCTCGGTAGTGGCGTACCGACACTGAGCATCGTCCATCGTCCGACTAGCATAATAAATCACGTGGAGCTTCTTGTCTCTCCTCTGACCCAGAACAGCTCCCACAGCAAAATCACTCGCATCTGTCATAACCTCAAATGGTAGCTCCCAATCTGGCGGTTGTATTATCGGTGCACTAACTAAGGCTCCCTTAATGGTGTGAAAAGCCGCCAAACAGTCACTATCAAACTCAAACTTCACCTCCTTACATAAAAATCTTGTAAGAGGCCTAGCAATCTTAGAAAAATCCTTTATGAAGCGACGGTAGAATCCCGCATGTCCCAGAAAACTACGGATCCCCTTAACCGAATTAGGCGGTTGCAAACTCATCATGACTTCTATCTTTGCCTTGTCAACTTCAATACCCTTTTCTGATATCTTGTGCCCAAGCACTATCCCATCTCGGACCATGAAGTGACACTTCTCCCAGTTGAGAACTAGATGCTTCTCCTCGCATCTTTGCAATACCCTGCACAGATTAGACAAACAAGAAGAAAACGAACTCCCATACACAGAGAAATCGTCCATAAATACTTCCATAATATCCTCAATAAGGTCAGTAAATATAAACATCATACAACGCTGAAACGTTGCTGGAGCATTACACAAACCGAATGGCATACGACGGTACGCGAAGGTGCCATATGGACATGTGTATGTCATCTTCTCTTGATCGTCAGGGTGGATAGGTATCTGGAAAAATCCTGAATGCCCATCTAAGAAACAGTAATATGGATGATTAGCTAGACGCTCTAGCATCTGGTCAATAAACGGTAAAGGAAAATGATCCTTGCGAGTAGCAGCATTCAATTTCCGATAATCTATACACATCCTATGTCCGGTTACTGTCCTAGTTGGTATCAGTTCACTCCTATCATTTCTAATCACTGTAACACCTCCTTTCTTAGGAACTACATGCACAGGACTGACCCACTTACTGTCAGCAATAGCATAAATCACACCAGCCTCTAGAAGTTTCATTATCTCTTTCTTGACGACATCTTTGAGGTTAGGGTTTAACCGCCTCTGATGCTCGACAGAAGTCATAGATTCATCCTCTAGCTGTATTCTGTGCATGCATAAGTCAGGAGATATACCAGTTATATCGTCTAATGAATATCCTAGAGCTTCCTATACTTCCTCAATTCACACAAAAGCAAGGTAATCTCTACATTATTCAATTTCGCATTCACTATAACTGGATAAGTGGAGTTCGGACCTGAGCCCTGCTGGGAGGGTCTTCAACTCAAGCCTTGGAGCTTTCAGCTCACTCCAAGAGCCACCAAAAATCGGATTTTCTGGAGTAGGTGCTCCTTGTGCTGGCTGGGGTGGTCGCTGGGGTGCTCCCTGGACCTCGATTTTTGTGCCTTCGCCCAGGCTCAGAAATTCATCTCCTTCCTCCACTCTGATGTTGGAATCAAGAAACTTAGCAAATCCATGGGTGTCTTCACTCAGAAAACCGTGTTCACCCTCGGGTTTAGTCAAAGCGACTTCTAAAGGATCATTCGCCAAAATTTCTTCAACCACATCTTCTGATGTCTCTGACCCATCATGGATCACAAATGTCTGTCCATCAATCATCGGTTTCTTGAGAAGCTTGCTTATCTCAAACCGAACTAACATATCTCCAAGACGGAGATCAACAATGCCTTCTTCAACATCAATGATAGCACAAGCTGTGCATAAGAAAGCTCTACCCAGAATTAGTGGGTCCTTGGGTTCTTCATCAAGTTCCAGAACCACAAAATCAGTTGGGATAAATGTATCCCCAATTCAGACGTGCATATCTTCAATAATACCCACCGGAAGCTTTGTAGACCGATCCGCAAAAACCAATGAGATCTTTGTAGGCTTGAACTTGGTGAATCCCAGACGCTTAGTCACAGAATATGGCATTAGATTAATGCTGGAACCTAAGTCACACAGAGAACAAGCAAACGTGCACGGTCCTATCTTCACCGAGATAACAAACCCCCCAGGATCTTCTTTCTTTGTCAACACCTTACTCTGAAGTATAGCGCTGCACTCCTTAGAAACAATCATTACATTCTCTTCCTCAACAACCTTACCAGCAACCAGCTCTTTCATGTACCTCTTAAGCGAAGGCATCATTTGCACGGCATCAACCAAAGGAAGCTTCACCGTCAAATCCTTAAGCATCACCTTGCACTTTGCATCCTCCAAATCCTTGCGAGATTTCTTTGGAGGTACTGGATAAGGGACCTTAGGTACGTAGACTCGTTCTGGTAAAATTTCTGGGGTTTTGAAATTTTCGTGAGAGCACCCTGTGGGAGCAGGTGCTCCGGAGCATAATTGGGGTGCTCACCGGATTTTTCTTTAGAATCATTTGGAACAGTTCCCAGAGGTGTTCCTGAGCTTGATCCAACCTCAACATGTCCATCTTTCACAGCAAAATCACTCCCTTGAGCCCGATGCTCGGTAACTATCTCCTTAGCCTTTCCGTGGAAGCTTGTCATCGTAGGTGGTGCCAGCAACTTTCCACTTCTCAACTCCACAGCATTCATGTGATACTCATTCCTGGGCAATTCTCCTTTAGCTGGAAGAGCTCCAGCTGGTCTCTTGATAGCCTCGGCAGTTTGAGCTACTTGTATATCTAACTTCTTCACATGCGCGGTAACAGCTTCATACTTAGCATTCAGATCAGTGTACATGTGATCTACCTTGGCATTAATCTCAGTAGAAGCCTTCTGTTTTTTAGCCATCAGTTGCTGCATAAGACTCTTCAGCTCATCTTGAGATGTAGGCTCGGAGACAGCTTGTGATGGTGTAGCGAAATTGGTGTGTTGTTGTTGGTTTCCTCCTTGGAACCGATCTGATTCTGATTAGGGACGTATTGGTTCCCTTGAGTATTGCTGGAGTAAAACTTCTGAAAACCCTGAGCTTGTGGCAACTGATTCATACCCCCTTGTTGCGGATAAACTTGGTCTTGTGGGTTCTCGACATTGGTGCTTCGGTAGGAGAGGTTGGGGTGGCTCCGATAATTTTGATTGAACCCACGGTTCTGGACATATCCCTGACCACTCACATAGTTAACCTCATGTACTCCAGCATCGTCATCTTCTTCAAACTCTTGAGAAATAGGCGCAGCCCCATTCTCTTCCACAAACTTGACCGGTTTTTGACTTTCGCGTAGGAGTAGGTTTACCTTCGCTGTCAGCTCATCAATCTTCTGAGTGTCCACACTATTAATTTTCCTGGACCTATCATACTCAGGAGACCTGTTGCTAGAACTTGAATCAAGGTTCTCAATCAGCTCAAAAGCACCATCTCTAGTCTTGGTCATAAAAGATCCGTTACTCGCAGCATTTAGGGCGTTGCGGTAATCCCATTCAACTCCATCATAAAATATTCCCAGAATCTGTTCATCTTTAAAACCGTGATGAGGACATTCCCTACGGTATTCCTTCAGTCTTTCCCAAGCTTCACAAAAAGCTTAACCAGAATGTTGTTGGAAAGATGAAATCTTGTTTCGTAGAGCGGCTGTCTTGGACTTAGTGTAGAAGTGGTCCAAGAAGGCAGCTCTAACTTCATCCCACATCCTCAAAGAACCAGCTGGCAATGACTTTAACCATCTTTGAGCCTTGTCAGCAAGAGAAAACGGAAACAGCTTGCATTTCAGAAACTCTGGCGGTACCCGATTCGAACCGGTAGTGCTGCAGATTTCTTCAAAGTTTTTGATGTGGTCCATCGGTATCTCAGCTGGCAGTCCGTGAAATAGGTGTTGTTTACTAATGAGATCATCTGAGGTTTGATCTCATAGTCTTGTCTCTGAATTGTTGGAGAAACAATAGCTGAACGGTTTTGATAAAATGCATGGGGATTATCCGAATCCCCTATACCCGGCTGTACTCGTGGAGCTGGCGGTTGATCTCTTCTCAACTGAGCAATCTGATCCCTTAACAACTGTAAATGAGCAGCCAAACCATTGTCTTGTTCAGCCATAATTACCGGAGCAGCTGTAAGTCTCTTTTGATGGTTTTGACGTTCGATGCGAGTTAACTCTTCGTTGGTGTGGATGACTAAATCTTCGGTGCAATTTCTTCTCGTTCTTCTACTGGTCATGCACCTAACACATAGCAGAAACAAATAAAAATAAAGATCAGTAGTTTCTTAGACTGAAAACAAAATCAAAAATCAAAGGTAACGCAATTGGTCCCCGACAACGGCGCCAAAAACTTAATATGTCAAGTTTTAACCCAAAATAATTCCGCAAGTGCACAGACAATCACAGTAGTAGATAGGGTATCGAATCCACAGAGACCAAGGCTACACTATGAAATTATAGATTTTAATTTAAAGTTAAGACAAAATAAAAAGGTTTGTAATTTTCGGAACAAAAGCAAGTAAATAAATCGGTGTAAAAATAATAAAAACAAGCACTAGGTTAAGGCGTTTCGCCGGTGATTCGGAGACAAGGCTGAGCAACTATTCAGGGCTAACTAACTACTGGTCTAGAACTCAAACATAAATAAATGTCGCCCCACTCTCGTGATGTATCGACAACTTTATCTAACAACCTAGATACCGAAACTCTCGTCTGGACCTAGCGAAGACGATAAGCATTAACAAGCGGGTTCAATCTGTTCACAATCAATCGCAACAATCAACTCTCGCTGGTTGCACACCAATTGCTCACCAATGATTTATCTAGCAACCTAGAGCACTCTCGTGAATAAGTTTAATCTAAAATCATAGACTAGGTGATCAAGCTAATCTAAGCATTACGAACCCCTATTGGCGAAGACATATAAATTCCATTCCTATTTGTGCTCAGCCATTAACATCCTAAATCACCATTGAAAACCTTAACCTAGCTAAGGATCTACTCACACATAGCAAAATCAAACACAACAAAGCAATGAGATGAATTCATGATTTTATTAAAGAGAATAAGGTTCAGGAAAACTTCTCATACAGAGTTGTGGTCTGATCGATAATGGGAGAATAGAAATCCAAAGCTGAGTAGTACAAATCCAAAGTAGAAAAACGAAGTGGTGGTGTCTTAGAACCAAAAATAACGTAGAACAAAGCGTCGAACAGAACAGAATGAAAAAGTGTCGATCTCTATAGGCGGCTGGGCCTATTTTTATTCTCTAAAATTAATTAAAACGTGTCTAGGTTAAATAGGAGGGAGCAGGTGCTCCCAGGTCCGGAGCAGGTGCTCCCACGGCGAAAAATCGACTTTTGGCTTAAAATTGCTTCTTTTGCTCCAATGTCTTCCAATATCTTCAATCCATGCTCCAGATCCTCAAAATACATGAAAAGACACAAAAAGAACTAGAAAAGACTCGAAAACAACATGAAAATACTAGTTAATATGGGACAAAATACTAGTATATCACAATTATGTAGACACATTATGTGACAATAAACAACCGAAACGTGATGATCAAATGAAACAGATGTGGAATAGAACAAAGAAAACAAATAGGCTAAACCACAACAACAACACAACAACAAGCGATTGAAACAGCAGCTAAGATAAACCCTAAGTTCAGATGTATTAAATTTTTTTTTTTTTAAACGTATGCAAGCAAGAAAACAAAGATCTAGCAACTATGAAATGACAGAAACAAAGAACCAAATTGTACCAACAATAGCAAAGCAACAATGAAACGAATCTAACAGAAGCAATGAAAACAATTTTTAGGGTTTTTTTTTTGAATGGAAACTAACTAGATGCAGCAACAGAACCAAATGGGGATAGATCCACCTGATATGTCGAGCCTAACCTCTGATAGCAAGACGATGTAGGCACCGAAAGAGGGTGACTACAAGCGAAGGGGTGGTGAATCTTCTAGCTGGTCGTACGGCTCTCTCTAGGGGATTCGGTGAAAGTGAGTGATCGAAACACGAACTGGGGAAGTGATAGATGCCACAGAAACTATGAACTGATCTGTGATAAGTCTGAAAACACTTAGATCCACAAGGCGTCGCACACAAGTAAACAAGAGTGTCGGCTGCTTTCTTTCAAGAAGAAAAGATGCGATTTCTATTAATTCAAGGGTGAGTCCTTACAACTTGGATCATGGGGTTTTATAAGTGAACCCTAGGTCAGAAAATACAACTGAAACAAAAACGACAGAAGTTTTAAGAAAAACAACGCGATCTGTAAATTAAAGTAAATAAAATCTAAAAATGGAAAGTCTGGTGTAAACAAGATTTCATGCATGGCTGCTGAGACTAAGGCATTCTTGAGCTTGTGAATGATGTATTGGAGTGGTAACAAGCTCGGGAATACGCACTAAGGGTATGTCAAGGAGT
This sequence comes from Cardamine occulta, assembly GCA_028015245.1. Classification (NCBI taxonomy): domain Eukaryota; kingdom Viridiplantae; phylum Streptophyta; class Magnoliopsida; order Brassicales; family Brassicaceae; genus Cardamine; species Cardamine occulta. The sequence continues at coordinate 6,841,701 of CM051366.1, forward strand.
TGGGTCCTAGTAAGCAAGTGAATAAGCAAGCTTCTAAGCTTAAGGATTGGAGTGGTGATCATCTCTTCCAGACTAAGTTGCATGACGAGGTTCTAGTTACTGACATGATGTTAGAGGAAGACATTTTTGTGATGGAGACAAGGATTTCAGAGTTAAATTTCAGAAAAACTGAAGAAATATGAGCTGCAGGTTCTATATTGGTCAACACAACATGTGTGTCGGTCGACACCATAGTTGACGAGAAGGACCTGTGTCGACCAACACAGCCTGGTATCGCTTGACACCCTCCACGAGTTGGCCCGGATTTACTTGAAACAGTTGGTTTTAGGGATGGTTTGAATACTGCAAGTCTGAGAGCTGTTGTCAAACATAAAGCTCCACATCCCACACTTCACTAACTCCATGAACAGCAAAGGTACATACTCTTTGAACCTAAACCATCTAAAATCATCAATAAGACTTTTCAAAGTCCAAAGACTGTTTTCCAGTTAACCAAGTGATAAGAGGTTTTTCAATCTCAGTTTCAATTCCTCAATACTATCATGTCATTGCAGTATGTGAGGTGTCAATCCAAATAGGTGTGATGCTAGCAATCAAGATGCAATCAGATATTCCTAAGTCAAGCCAAATAGAAATTTGGTTTTTTAAACTAACAACCTAAATCGAGCAGAAAAGCAGATGCAAGAATAATAAACTAAAGAAAGCACTCTACCAGAGTGCTCGAGCTAAGAGGTCAAGTGGTGCAGAAAAATAGAGTAAAAGAGTGCAATCGACCAGAAGCCTCGAGTGGTACAGATCGAGCTAAGAAAACGACAAAATATGGAAAGCACTCGACCTAAGGTGAGTGGTAAAGATTGAGTGCAAACTAAAAGAACCCTAATCCAAAATTAAACAAGTAAACATAGTAACATTCAAATGGGAAATAAGGTCCTAAGAATCGGATTCATAGATCTGTGTTTCTCCTTGGTCTCTCCTAGATGCTTAACAAAACTTCACAGAAGCAATCTCTAGACAATGAACATCAAAGTAAGGTGGCTCCACTCCCGTGATAAACACCAACATGCCTATACCACTTCCTAATCTTAATACCCAATCAAAGATACAAAGAAACTTAGAGCAGATATCAATGAAACATAATACATGCAAGCATTAAGAACCAATTCATTAATGTCAAAATACAGCCAAAACCTCTTAAGCCATGGGTTAAAGCTATAGATCTCTGGTATTAGTTGGTTCAAGCATTTCATCAACACCTTCCGGTGGGAAATGCCTGAGATCAAAATTACCAATCCCTTGGCTAATTAAGCATTAAGAAATCCTTGCCCAGAAGAACCTTAATCACTACTCAGATCCTAAAATCATGAAAAAATTCTCAAACCCAGAAAATGTTAAAATCGACATATGACAGAGATAAAAATGAGATGAACAAGTTTCTAGAAGAAATTAAATGCAAATTCGTAATATATTTAGAGAGATCTGAGTTACAAAAATCTAAAATGAAGAACAAGAGAGAGAAAACTAAGAGGCAGAAAAATTAGGGCTTAGGTAGCATACCCTGCTAATAAAACGTCAAGGGTATTTATACAAAGGTTTGGAAGCCCTAAAACACACAAAAAGACAAAATAACAATTTAAGGAAAAGGAAGGGAAATCCACTGGAACGGTCTGGTCGAGTGCACTGGTCGAGAGGTATTGACTTTGGCAGTCTGCTCGAGTGCACTGCTCTAGTGGACTGCACTCTAGCAGTCTGGTCGAGTGATATTGCACTATCCTATTTTTCTCTCAAACACTTGGACTCCTTATCCAGAACAGTCTCCAAAGCTAGGTAATCACCTGATAACAACTCCAATATGCAAGATGTATGCAATGCTCATGCAAAAACTCATATGTGTGCAAAGTGAATGAAAAGTATAGAAAATGGTATAAACAATGGATGAAACAATGTTAAACTGATGTTAAATGTATGTTAAAACAAGTAAAATCTAGACTTATCAACTCCCCCAAACATAGTCTTTGCTTGCCCTCAAGTTGACAAACAAGAATAAACTGGAGAAGAGGTTTAAAAGTGGGGGATTTAGAACCAAAGCAAACCCATAAAGCAGATAACATCCATATCCTAGTTAACAGTTCTAGGATGCAAAACAGGTGAGACCTACTTAAAAACCCTTAGCCCTACTCATCACAAAAAAATCCAGACCTCAGCCTCAGCCTACACATGCATTCAGAGTAATCGATCCCTTCAACATTCATTAAATGTAACCAGTGAATCATGCTATATGCTACAATTGAACTCATTTTGTTTGAGGGACATGTTTTAAAAGGCAAAAATGGCCTTTTTCCTCTTGTTTAAGCACTTAGTAACTCGGATCTCTCTTTAGAATGGATTGAACTACAGGAGAATGCTAAAGGTAAAAGCCAACTGATGCATACAAGAATATACTCCCTTCTACCCATGACTACACAACTGACTCCTCCTAAACCTAGATACAGAAAATGATCCTAGTTCTAAACCTTTATTTTCTTTTCTATCAGGGTAATCATTCTTTTCTCAACTCTGGATCAATCTTTATCTTTTTCTTTTTCTGATTTTCTTCTAAGGAGAGGATTTTCTATCTTTTTAATTACTTCTAGTGGATTTGGGATTTTTCATAACTGCTAGGCTGTCACTCGACCTCTTTGGTCGAGTGCTTTCATCGAGTGATATATATATATATATTTCTTCTTATCTTTTTTCATGCACAGAGCCTATTTCTTATCTTATCTTTTCTTTCTCAATCTTTTACTAGACACAAATGTTTTTAACTATCCTCTCCAAAGAATTCTTAGCACTCTCATTCTTTTCTTTCTTTTTCCACTCTTTCTTTTCAAACACAGACCCACACCCAAAGCTCAAACTCCCTAATCCTAGTCTGGTTAAAAAAAGTGTGAACCAGAATCTACATGGAAAACTAATCTTGTCGGCCTAAACCTAACACTTTCTCTTTAGTTCAATCCGGAACAAGGCCTACCACTCAGAAATAGTTTAGGGTTTGAAAGAAGGGTGAGCTTGGTATTTTGGGGGAAATGCTCCAAAGATGGGAGCAGCTACTTGGATTAACAAGGGTGGTGAAAGGAGAAAGAGAATCCAAGTATTTTTTGGTATCCATGAGTTCAAATGTAACAAATAGACGTGATAATTAAAGTTCAGATTAGGTTCTAATAGATAGGGATTGGTTAACAAATCAAAGCATGCTTCAACTAAGACTAGAGTTCTGAACTAAGATTCCATGTATGGTTATATCTTTCTTTTCAATCTCACAAGAAATCATCAAACAACTAGAAACGAGGACACTGAGGCTATATGATGAATCAACTTGCTTACAGGGTTAGATTCACCATTATCCCCTATGCAATGCAACAATCCTATACAACATGAAACTAGACTCAATCCTAAAATGCAAATGAAACTACATGAACACTCTGTTTTTGTAAATCAATTTTTGAAATTTTTCAAATTTTTATGGTTTTTATATGCAATAGATGATAACTCAAAGTATTCAAAATTTGAAATGAGAAAATAGAAAACAATGTCAAATACATCTCAAACTCTACTCCTCCAAACTTAAATTACACAGTCCCTTGTGTAATAAAAATCCAAAGGAGAGTTCATGAGATAAAAAGAAATCAAAACAAAAGATGCAATGTTATATACAATGAAAGGTTTGGAGTTGGTACCTCATGGTGCAGTGAAGAAGGAGGCGACTGATTCCTCCATGCTCTCTCTGGTGTCTCCAGGCTCTATGTGGCTTGGAACCTTAAGAACCTTAATCACTACTCAGATCCTAAAATCATGAAAAATGCTCACACCCAGAAAATGCTAAAATCGACATATGACAGAGATAAAGATGAGATGAACAAGTTTGTAGAAGAAATGAAATGCAAATACGTAATATATTAAGAGAGATCTGAGTTACAAAAATCTAAAATGAAGAACAAGAGAGAAAGAACTAAGAGGCAGAAAAACTAGGGCTTAGGTAGCATACCCGGCTAATAAAACGTCAAGGGTATTTATACAAAGGCTTGGAAGCTCTAAAACACAAAAAAAAAACAAAATAACTAATTAGGGAAAAGGAAAGGAAATTCACTCGAGCAGTCTTGTCGAGTGCACAGGTCGAGTGGTATTGACTCTGGCAGTCTGCTCGAGTGCATTGATCGAGTGGTATTGACTCTGGCAGTCTGCTCGGGTGCACTGGTCGAGTGGTACGGACTCTGGCAGTCTGCTCTAGTGCACTGCTTGAGTGGACTGCACTCTGGCAGTCTGGTCAAGTGGTATTGCACCATCCTATTTTTCTCTTAAACGCACGGCCTCCTTAAACAGAACAGTCTCCAAAGCTAGTTAATCACCTGATAACAACTCAAATATGCAAGGTGTATGCAATGCTCATGCAAAAACTCATAAGTGTGCAAAGTGAATGAAAAGTATAGAAAATGGTATAAACAATGGATGAAACAATGTTAAACTGATGCTAAATGTATGCTTAAAATAGGTAAAATCTAGACATATCACCAAGCCACGAGATTATCGTAGAGCGCTTGTTTCTTCTTTTGGTGATTTTGCAGGGAAAAGAAGTGTTCCACCAAGACCCCGCCGCCCAGCTGATGTTCCTCAATTCCTTGGTCGTTCTCATGCACCGACGGCTTATACTCCACCATGGATGAGGCGACAACTTTCTCCGAGACATTCATTGCCACACTTTCGTCCACCAGATGCATAACTGCTGCCAAGTCAAGCTAATGACTTTAAAAACAAGTGCTTGATGGGAGGCAACCCACCGGTAAATCTGTACATACTCTAAGTTTTATTTTATTTTTTATCTATTTTATTTTGTTTTAGCAAAAAAAAAAAATTTACTAGATAGTTCCCACATTGGATCGAACGATCGTTCTTGCGGTGTTGAGCAACACGATTTCTATGTTGATCGAGCTTTTCAGATGCGTTGGTCGCTACACGCGCGTGTCGGTCAACACGGAACACCACGAGGTAAGTTTTTCTATTCTCCTTTTCTTTTCAATTTGTTTTCATTTTTCACCAACCCGTTACTTATATAACACTAGGGATAGTGTTGTTTAAGTCTGGGGGAGGTAGTTGCTGACATTATCTTTTTATTTTTTAGAGTCAAGTCCTTTTGTTTCTTTTGTTTTATTGAGTCAAACCTAGTAGAAACTATGACAGTACCGAGGAAATCACCACAGTTGCAGTAGCTTAAGTGACCACTGATTCAACCCTGACCTGAACCCAAGACTAATGGAAAAATCAAAAGCTGACCGGTTGACTTGAGACTCCCATACTTCCAACAAAAACCCTCGTTGTATGGCCCGAGCTGTTAACCTCATCGACGATTTCAATGTTCTAAGGGCTTGACTTTCTCATTCATACCAGACATGATACAACTTTTGTGGTATATAAATGGTACTCCTCTCCCTTGATCAAATCAATTAATATTTAAAAGATGAAATGATTCTCTTCCGTGTAAAGGGGTAGGAAAATTTCTCGTGACCTCATTATTTTACATGGATATAAGAGATGATCACGCTAAGGCCCCAGCGAGGTTAGGATTTTCCCATGATACCATTATTCGCTTACCCCTTTGAATTATAAAAAAAAGAAATAGGAAAAGAATGTTCAATAAAAAAAGAGAATAAAGAAAATAATAAGTCTGGGGGAGAAAAAGAGTACCAAGTGTTGTATAGTTGTCTTGTTTTGGTATTGAATGACAATGAGTCTAGAAAGTTCTGGGCATTGAAATTAGAGATTAGATGCAGCGATGAAGGACTTACAGGAGATTATGTTGTGAAGTTGTTGGTATTATCAGGAAAATTGTGAGTGCTAGCGATGAATTACATGGTGGTCTGGATCTTGTTAGGTAAGAATTTCTAGTGGCTTTACTATGGTGAATGAGAGTGTGATGCTCTAATGACGTTGAGAGTTTCATTTTTTCAAACTTCTTCCTTGTATTCAGTTTTCTGTTTGCTTGAGGGCAATCAAAAGCTAAGTCTGGGGGAGTTAATATATCATGATTTTTATGGTTTTTAAGTTATGATATATGTATATAATCAAGTCTTTTATGTGCTTTTTGAGTCTTTATCGAGTCTTTAACAGGTTTGCATACAATTGGGATTATTTGGACATTATGGAGCAATTATGGAGCATTGTAGCTGAAGAATCGAAGTTGGTGTCCTTGAAGTTCAACTGGGTAGAGCAACACGAATTTTATGTTGATCAACACACAATCCGATTTTATTTCCCCACGTGGAGACAACAACTTAAGTAGATTTGCAACTTTGCCCAGAAGTTTCATATATTTACTTCGGTATTTCGCATTTTTGATCAATAAAAGTAACAGTGACTGCTTTGCATGCGTGAGAATATACACATTTAAATTTACTTTTCATTTCAATGGATATCTATATGCATGGTAGTTTTTATAAATATATTAATTATGCTGACTAGAATCTGTTGTAGCCTATCGCATGGCGACACATGGGGGCTCGTTGTTGCATATATTAAGTATATCTAGGCCCATATTTAGTGTTTGATACATTTGATAAATTTATCTTCCAATTTAAAAAGTTGGATTGCCGTTACCTTCATTATTTTTTCTGATTATAAAAGTCTCTTTGGGTGTACGAAGGTGTGAATTTTGGGATGGGTGATCAAAAGAAGTCAGAGCTTAGATGTCCAGAAATGCAGAACGAGTTCAGAGAAACATATGGTGAACATCTCCACTTCATCTCATGATATGTTTTTGTTAGCTGTTGACATTTAAAAAATGGAGATGAAGATGTATAAGGAGATGAAATGGACATGTTCACCATCTGTTTTTCTGAACTCGTTCTGTATTTCTAGATACCAAGCTTTGTCTTCTTCTGATTATTCATTTCAGAATTCCCATCTTCGTACACCCAAAGAGAGTTTTATATTCACAAAAGAAAATCAGAATGAAGGGAAACACAATCCAAATTGTTTAAACTGAAAGATGAAGTTTAAAAATGTATCAAAAACTAAATCAGGACCTGGATACACTTAATATATGCAAAAACGAGCCTCCACATTTCACCGTGCGATATGGTTCAACAGATTCTAATAAAAATTAGTAATACATATTAAAAAGACTACCATGCATAGAGATAGTCATTGAAATACAAAGTACTTTTAAACTTGTTAATTCCCACACATGAAAATCAGTCGCCGATACTTTGATTGAGAAATGATGCAAAATACCAAAGTAAATGATATTTAGTTGAAGCATGATTGGAAGGACAACAAATCAATCAGGCAAATAAATAATCATGCTTATGCATGATTCAAAAGAAAATTCATTAAAGGAGATGCGCTTTAAAATTTACTTAACAAAAAATGAAATTTATTAGTACACAAAGCTTTGAAGACAATTATAGGATATAATTTTTCAAATAACTCTTAAGAAACGAGAAATTGAGTGAAAATATAAAGAGATATTGCAACATAACTTCAAGGTTGCAAAACGTACGTTGGTGAAGGTTATCACAAGCCTTGGTGAAGACTGAAGAGGATGATATTCTCTAAGGGTTGAACGTTGTTACCATCTGAGGTGGGTGCTAGTGGTTCCGATTTTACTGGCCATTTTCAGTTTTTAGGGTTTATTATCCAATTTAGGGATTATGTGTTTGGAATTGAAAGAAAAGTCTTTAGCTGGATACATTGGGAAATATTTTCTCATGTGACATTTCATATTCTTTTCTACTTTTTCCAAAATTTCACACATTTTTTGTTTTCAAATATAAAATTGGGAGTTTCACAGTTTTCTTGGCAAACATTCAACACATTTGATACTTTTCTTATATATAACTAATGCATTGATAAAATTAATTGACTTGCTAAAACAACCTATTAGTATAATTAAATAACAAGATATAATAACTTATTAACAACATAAATTATTGGCCAAAATTTTGAATTGATTGAATAATAAAATATATTGATTTAGAATTTATAAAATTATAAATTTATTACCTAAAAACATTAGAGTATTTGATTTTTTCTGCAGAATATTAATAATATTATATTGACTTCTTTTATTCAAAGTTTCATAACAATGTCTCTGTTTTGTTTTATCGGCAGTATTTCACACTCTGTTTGTAAAATATTCACACATTTAATATATTCTCTTGTATATAGCTAACTTACTAGGAAAATTAACTATTGCACCACAAAAACTTTTAAAAGAAAGAAATAACACGAAACTAAATTCTTAGTTATTAACATAAATTGTGCCAAAAAGTTGAATCGACTAAAACAATTAGTTGATCTGAAATTAATAAAAATTAATTTATTATATAGAACATTAGATTTTTTCCAACCACACATTAGTTAGAATATTACCCCTTGACTGGTTTTCCAAACAGGAGGAGAAATATTTTCAAAAGAAAACTCAGAGAAAAACTCTAGAGATTTGAGCTATACCGTTGGCCTTTAAATTTGAACTGCGGTCAATGTGAGAAAAAGTAAAATGAGGATAAGAAGCTCGAAGCAGACCTATCTCATCTAGACTATTGAAAAAAGCAGGCCAATCATCAGAAGAATGCACAATTGAAACGGCTCTTCACAATCTGATTTGAAAGCCTGACAATTTATCCTTATGGCCAGGATAGTTTTCATTACCCGATAAAATACTTCCACCTCCTAGTGAAATGGTGAAGGTCTTCTACGAAGACACAGAGCCTCTAAGAGCAAGATCTATTGCTCTCTTTGCAAAAAAATCCATCATAAGCGTCAAGTGGGATCCAAATCATTCTAAGATCCGTATGTTTGACACCCTATACGATTAATGATCCGGTTCAAGGGATTTCTTTCCTCAAGTTCATCATCTGGACTGACTTGAGCTGCCTCCCAGACCAAGTGGTCACTAATATTATGACTTAAAATATCTGGGGGGTTCCGGTAAAATCCCTTGATGCTCTTTTTTTTTGTTTTAATCTTTACCAAATGGATATATCTATCTAAAAAATAAAACACTTGATTTGGTTAAAATAGGTATCTTTCAAATATCATAAAGATATTAATCAATATCATAAAATGAAACTTATTTTCTTAGAAGAATAAGTATAATTTGATTAAGAATTGAGTTCAAAACTTAATTGAAATTCTACTAAACCGATCTATATTAAAGTATGTTTTTAATTGATTATTATTGCTGAACCAAACTAAAACCCGGACTGAACCACCTACATTTTAAAATCTCTATCTGGTTTTGTTGTTCAATGAAACTGAGTTTCATTCCAAATATTTAGGTGAAGAATGTGAATCATGATTGTAGTCAATACACCTAATTAATAATTTAATTCACTGTTTTAAAACTAATTTGTTAAAGCTAATAATTATACTAGCAACATTACTTACATTATTGAGAATCATAATAATTCATAGGTTGTGACAATTTTTTTGGAAACTAAATATTGACTATATATTTTCATATAACCAGTATAAGTCCCAAGCGTTGCACGGGTTTGATATATATTCGTTAATTTATTATAATTTCTAGATGTTGTTTAAATGTTGTTTTTAATATTGCATTTTTCATGCTTTTATCAAACCTTTTTTCTTATTTTATTAGACTATTGTTTTTCTTTATAATCCAACTAACTTTATTTTTTATTTTTAAATTTTTTTAATAGATTGATATTGTATGTGCGGTATATTAGTGTAAAGGATATACTTCGGTTCACTCCTAGGGGTGAACCCATATATTGACAACCTTAACTTTAGCCAATGAGATTGTGTCAAATAATAAACATAAATAATCAATTTAAATTTAAATTAAACAAATAAAAACTTTTTAAGTTAACGTCGTTAATGTCTTCAATCGTTGATGTCTTCTGTTGTGTAGAGATTAAATTAGGGTTTTCTATAAGTTATATTTGTGGTAATTATCATCAATTATATTAACTCTCTAGGTTTTTAATAAATGCACTTGTGTTAATGTAAATACAAAAAGAAAATAACTAATACTCATTAATGATCAACATCTACATGGGGAGAGCACTAACGTGTAGCTTTGTATGTGTAATATGCAGGTTTTGAGATTCAGGTTTGTCTGTGTAACTGGAGATGAGTGAATGAAAATATTTATACAGAAAATAACTATTTACTCAAACCTTAACAAACACACTCTAAACTCACCAAATCAAACCAAAACGCAGAGAAAAACAATAAGTAATTTAGTTTGACCATGTATGATGATGAGATGACACTCTCTTTTGCATGAACTTCATCGTTTCCACACGGTTCTGGTTGACTTGTCTGAAAGAATCAAGAAAAAGATGGCATAAAAGGTGATGCGGTCTCAGAATCTTGGTTCAAATTTGGACTTGATCAACTCCAAATCCAGCCCGCCCATCAATGTTACAATCACAATCAATGCCATAACTCGAAGATCCAATAAGCTCAATACATCCCATGTGATCAGCCTCATTTATTATTGTAATTACATTTGGAACAAGATTAGGAAATAGATGGTCATATTCTCTCTTTGGATTCACCGAGATTATGTGAGCACCCTTGGATTACTCTCATTAAAAGTAGCTCAAGGCCCAATGTGGAGGCCCATTTAGCTTTTAGGGTAGTGCCGTCATTCCACTTTCTAACCTAATCAACAAAACATCATATTTATAAGAAAGAGAAGGAGAATTTGAGTGAAAAGATTGCAGACAACTCTAGAGGAAGAGAGAGGCGCACAAGGAGTTTTCAGCCACAACCGTCGAGGCCGCCCCCTGTGAGTTGACGTTGAGGTAAGGAAGAGGGCTGAGAGAAGAGAAGAAGAGGAAGAAAATAAAGTGAGGAGATCCATTAGAAACCCTAGCCGTCCATCTCGATATCTCTAAGGTGAAAGTGTTATCTATCTATTCTCAATCTCATATGGGCCCCTCTTTTGCATACCTCTTGTTTCTCTTTTAGATATGATGAGTTGTTGATGTGAATCTGATTGTCTTAATGATGATTTCTATATTGCTTGTGTTTATTTGTCTTGGTGATGAGTTTCAGTTTCATGCATATGTTGTCATTTGGATCAGATGCGAACATGAAGCTAAGATGTTAGATTTCACTAGTAAGATGCAATATTTTCAAAATCCAACTAATTAAAATCCATGACTAAAATGACGTTTCTTCATATTCTTCTTCTCTTTTCTCCTCTTTCTCGAGTCCACCATGAATTTGGAGAAAATAGACGAGGCTAGATGCAAGACAATATTATTCACTCAAGGTATGAGCATACTGTGATATGGAATTATGTCTTATATATAACATACCTATATATAATTCTATTGAATTTGCTACAGTGATATTGGGTGGATAAAACTAAACCAAATTTTATTCCGAAATGATATGATTTTATAACTTACTGTTTGCATTTTTTTTTTCATTTCACAGTTTATATAACACAATTAAAAAATTATGCTATAAGTTAAAAAAAAACTTTGAAAAACAATATTATCTTTTCTGATTTCAATTTTTTCATTTGGTTTACAAATTTCCGATCAATGAGCATTCTGCAAATCCTATATTAGATTGAAATCATAGAACATTTAAATATCAGTTATTCACTTAAATTTTTTCCACCACCAATATATTTGGATTTAGGGATTTTAAAGATAACCATAGGGATCACATGCACACAAGTTTCAGATTTCGAAGTAGAACTCTACATATATAAGGTAAAAACTTTTCCACTTTACTCTGTCGTTTGACTAACGCTATATTAATGTTCTGAGAGAAAGTCAGTTGTTATATAGATTTTTTATAAGATTTCCCTAGGTTGAGTGATTTTTGTTTGGTCACGTAGAAAATGTATTACATTTATTGGCTGAACCAGATCAGCAACCATGTACGCGACACAAAATAACTTAATTACATTTGATCTACCACTTCTATCAAAACACTCGGCCGAATTATTTAAATCACAACAAATTAAACACATTGAAAATATTAGATTAAAAACTTTACCGATAATGAAAAGTGCAATATCAATGAAGATAATGGGCACTCAGCAGTTATGGATGCCATCTTGATCAGATTCATGTAGTCCTTCTCAAAAAGGAATACATTTATCTGATGTTTGATGATGTTCTCTATTATTGAGATAAGGGCCTCCTAACTACCATTACATACTTCACACACCAAATTTAAATATAATCCAAGAATTTCCACCAAGCATGAAATCATACCACTCGACCTTTCCCCAAATCTCTCCATCTTTGGGCCTTTCCACTGCTATCTCCGCACACCAAATCTCGGTTGTCTCGGTCAAGACTACTACTTTCTGCAAAAACACAACAGAATTCCCACCGTAACTCTCGGTGCATGACCATGAACCATCGTCAAATAGTCCCAACTCCACACCCTTCACCACTCCCCAAATTTCCTTAAGATCATACACTCTTTAAAAATTCTTATGAACATCATAGTAATACAACACATTGGCTTGAAAGGCTTGAATGGTCGAATTCATGTGTTCTAGATAATGTCTTGTACTACTTTGATGTTTGTAAAAATTGTTTAAGAACGCATGATCTTAAGGGGGGTTTGGGGAGCGGTGGAAGATGTGGAGTTGGGACTATTTTAGGATGGTTCACGGCCATGCACCGAGAGTTATGGTGGGAATTTAGCAGTGTTTTTGCAGAAAGTTGTAGACTTCACTGAGACAACAGAGATTTCTTTAGGTTTTTTGTTTTGAAAAGTGGTAATATATAATATTAACATATTAAATCACTCTAAATTTGTAGCACCGTCTCCATGTAGTGATGGTGATAACCCGAGCGTATCCAAATGTAATCAATCTTCATCTCAGCTATAAGTGAAGGTTGGTGTAATCAACGATCAAAAGAGACAAATGGTTGTTGTTGATACCGGGTTTATCACCCTACCTTAACCCCAAACCAAATTAAGACCGACTTACTTTGAAAGCCCAATCAGATTGACCCATGAAGATCTGATCTGATTCAACCGTCTTTAACCGAACTCAGTTGAGAAAAGGAAGTTCAGAAATGAAAATGAAAAGCCCATTAGAAAAGCCCAAACTGGCTTAGTGTCGACCCAAGGTCATTATAAATTAATAGACGAGCTCTTCAACATTCAAATCTATGCAAAAAAAAACAAAAACTCTAAAGAAGACCTAAGGAAGCAGCTCTGCAATATCTTGGTCTTCTTGATTCACAAACCCTAATTTCTTCATTTAATATCATATAGTGATAACAATATTATCCACACCAGAGTGGCTACATGTGTTAGCAAGTATTATTTTATGGAGGCTACCCAGCAATGGCAAAGCTTGAGAGATATAGGGTTACTCTTACACATTTCTCTCCTTATCTCACTTACAACTTGATATTTGAGGGTTACTCTGGCAATTTCATCTCTACATAAGGTGAGTGAACCAATAAAAAAATAATCATGTTTTTACCTATTTTTTAGTCTTCCATGTATATCCGTCAAATTTACCCAAACTTTTTTAGTTTGACTTATATAAAATATATAATTTGGAATTTCTTTCTTTTAAAAATACATTTGAAATTTAATCTAGTTTTGTTGACTGTAGATTTTTAAATTTTTATTAAAATAAATAAACTGAAGAATTATAATTTTTAGGTTGTTTTCTTTTAATATATTTCAATATTTTTTACTCTATATCATTGGTTGGTTTGACTAAAAACATCTTACCAAATTTTCTTTCTAATTCTTATTTTCCTTTTAGAAAAGGTTTCCTAACTTATATTTATTTCAATTTGGTAATATTTGATTTTCTTGAAAATTTGTTTCTGTATTTATTTCCAAAAAGAAGATTTTTATTTTCTTTGTTGACTTATTTCATTCCATTTTTTTGTATCTGTTCTCTACAAAAAAAATGCAATATTTTCAACACCCAACTAATTAACATCCATAACTAAAATGATGTTTCTTCATATTCTTCATATTCTTCTTCTTTTTTCTCCTCTTTTCTGATTTCAAATTTTTCATTTGGTTTACAAATTTCCGATCAATGAGCATTTTGCAAATCCTATATTAGATTGAAACCATAGAACATTTAAATATCAGTTATTCACTTAAATTTTTTTCACCACCAATATATTTGGATTTAGGAATTTTAAAGATAACCAGAGGGATCACACGCATACAAGTTTCAGATTTCAAACTACAACTCAACATATATAAGGTAAAAACTTTGCCACTTTAATCTGTCGTTTGACTGATGATATATTAACGTTCTGAAAGAAAGTCAGTTGTTATATAGATTTTTTATAAGATTTTCCTAGGTTGAGTGATTTTTTTTTTGTCCACGTAGAAAATGTATTACATTTATTGGCTGAACCAGATCAACAAACATGTACGCTACATAAAATAACTTAATTACATTTGATTTACCACTTCTATCAAAACACTCGGCCAAATTATTTAAATCACAACAAATTAAACATATTATAAAAATTAGATTAAAAACTTTAGCGATGAGGAAAAGTGCAATATCAATGAAGCTGATGGGCACTCAGCAGTTATGGACGCCATCTTGATCAGATTCATGTAGTCCTCAAAAAGGAATACATTTATCTGATGTTTGATTATGTTATCTATTATTGAGATAAGGGCCTCCTAACTACCATTACATAGTTCACACACCAAATTTAAATATAATCCAAGAATTTCCACCAAGCATGAAATCATACCACTCGACCTTTCCCCAAATCTCTCCATCTTTGGGCCTTTCCACTGCTATCTCCGCACACCAAATCTTGGTTGTCTCGGTCAAGACTAATACTTTCTGCAAAAACACAACAGAATTCCCACCGTAACTCTCGGTGCAAGACCATGAAGCATCCTCAAATAGTCCCAACTCCACACCCTTCACAACCCTCCCAAATTTCCTTTAGATCATACACTCTTAAAAAATTCTTACGAACATCATAGTAATAAAACACATTGGCTTGAAAGGCGTGAATGGTCGAATTCATGTGTTCTAGATAATGTATTATACTACTTTGATGTTTGTAAAAACTGTTTAAGAACGGTTTGAATTGTGTGGGCTTAGATATAACATGTTGTTGGGAGGATCAATCTCACTCAGCGTTTGGTTTACCAAATGTTGATGCATCACTTTTGTCATTGCAGGTAAAGATAAGGCGTGATCGTGGAATCGAGGCGAGGTGGGGAAGGATGATTAGGACTTGTAGTTTTAGGTTTTGTAGCTTTCGTAGGATTGCTAGAATCGGTAGAACTGTTAACCATATGTGGTCATTGTTGCTTGTTGAATGTTAATTACTTAGAGAATATTTAAATGTATGGGCGTTTAATTATTAAGTAATTGCGTGTTAAAAAAAAAATGCGGTCATCACATTTTTGGTATCAGAGCCCATACTGTTCTAGGAGCCTATACGGTTCTAGGAGCCCATACGGTTCTAGAAGCCTATGTGGTTCTAGGATAGATTAGGTGGTGCATGGGGTCATAGAATTATCCTCTTCAGGCCTTGTGGGATTCCACGGTGAGTTATGTTTATTGTGATGATTGTGTTTTAGCGTTTCTTAGTCCTTGTTCTTTGAAGTGCAGATTGCTAGAAAGCGTGGTGGAGGCCATGGCCAGGGTAGAGGTCATGGTCGTGTGGTGGAGGAGAGGATCGATGAGTCGCATGCGAGTCAGGTTGGGTCTTAGGGTATGGCTAGTGTGAGTACCGGTGTGGCTGGTCTTCTAGTGGGTGCTGCGGGTATAGTCGCAGGTGCTCCGGGTTTAGCAGCTGGTGATGCTCAGGCCTGAGATGACCGTCTTGCTGATCTCTTGACAGTGTTGTTGGAGCGGTTACCAGAGAGGATACCAGCTCAGGCTCCTGTGGTACCACTAATGGTTGTTGAGGTTCAGCCTCAGGTTGCAGCTGCGGTTCCTGAGGAGCTCCCATCCTACCTCAGGATGATGAAGCAGATGCAGAGGATAGGCACGGGGTTTTTCCCTGGAGGTGCTAATCCTGAGGATGCTGATGTGTGGTTGAGGAGGATAGACAGGAATTTCCTCTCGAGTATGTGTCCCGCAGGATACCAAGTGGACATTGCGGTCCATTATCTGGAAGGTGATGTGCATCTCTGGTGGAGGGGTGTGGTAGTTCAAAAAGTTCATGCCGAGATGGTTTGGGTGGATTTTGTGGAGGAGTTTAACTTCAAGTATTTCCCTCAGGAGGAGTTCAACCGGTTAGAGTCGAGGCTTGCGAGATTGACTCAGGGAGATCGGTCGGTACACGAGTATGAGGTGGAGTTCAACCGGCTCAGGTCTTATGTTAGATGGGAGGTTAAGAGTGAGTCAGCCCGTGTGCAAAGATTTATGATGGGTCTTAGGGTTGATTTATGGAACCATTGCATGGTTTGGGCTTTTTGCACGGGTGATGAGTTGGTTGAGACTGCCGCATTGCTTGAGGAGGGTCTGAAAGACGAGGTGGTAGTGGTTACACCAAGTTTTCAGGTGAGATTAGTGCAGCAGCAGTCCGGTCCTAGCATAGGCGGTAAGCCGATGCAAGGACAAAAGCGGATGCGGGATGGCACTTCATGAGGCAGCCTTGGTGGTCAGGGTTGCTTCGGGTGTGGGAGCATGGATCATTGAGTGGTGAGCTGTCCTTAGAAAGGTGGAGTACGAGTGGATTCTTAGGTGTGCTTTCACTGCAAAGAAGTGGGGCATATTAGACCTCTGTGTCCCAAGCTGCGGCACAGTGAGGCAACAGTGGTGCATCCCGTTAGGCCGGAGGTAGCAGCGCCTCGAGTGTATTCCATTGTCGAGTCCGGAGAGTCGTATACTAGGCCGATCACATGTATTTTCTTAGATTCATCAAAGTTTAATTTTGTGTTGGGAAATTTTGGTTGCTTGTTGGGGTGTTAAGGTTCTAGGCACATGTATATGTGCAGGGACCTTGTGTGTTGGGGGTGTTTTGTGTCATGTGTTGTTTGACACGGGAGCATCACATTGCTTTATCACTCCAAAATTGGTCGAGAAGGCTAATGTTCGAAGCGAGCCTGGTGTGAGTTAGGGTTTCATGGAGGTTGTCGGAGGGAAGCTCTTGATGATTAATGGCCGGGTTAGCGACATGGATGTTTAGGTAGCAGGAGTGTCTATGCCTGCCGATTTGATTATCTGCTCCGTGGCACTGTACGATGTCATTTTGGGCATGGATTGGCTCGGGAAGTTCAGAGTACATCTGAATTGTCACTGAGTGCGTGAAAAGTTTGACAGAGGCAAGGGGAGGTTGGTGCATCATGGGGTGAGACCGACTTCCGGGAGTCTTGTGATCTCGGTTATGCAAGCCGAGCATATGATCAAGAGGGGTTGTGAAGCGTATTTGGCTACCATTTCCTTGGCGAAGGCCGTTGGAGAGGCTAAGGTTCAGCATATTCTAGTGGTTCGAGAGTTTCAGGATGTGTTCCAGTCATTGCAGAGGTACCACCATCTAGGTCCGGGGACGACACCGATATCCAAGGATACTTATAGGATGGCTCCAACATAGATGGCCGAGCTGAAGAAGCAGCTGGAGGAGTTGCTGAGTAAGGGGTTTATTTGCCCGAGTACTTCACCATGGGGAGCACCAATGTTGTTTGTGAAGAAGAAGGACGGGAGTTTTCGGTTGTGCATTGACTATCGGAGACTTAACCGAGTCACAGTGAAGAACAAGTATCCTCTTCCTCGGATTGATGAGTTATTGGATCAATTGAGAGGGGCTACTTGGTTTTCCAAGATTGACTAGGCATCGGGATATCATTAGATTCCTATCGATGAGGTAGATATCCAGATCACGGCTTTCAGATCTCTTTATGGCCACTACGAGTTTTTGGTGATGTCATTTGATTGACAAATGCACCAGCTGCATTTATGAGATTGATGAACAGCATTTTCCAGGAGTATCTGGATGCGTTTGTGATCATCTTTATCGATGATATCTTGGTGTATTCGAAAAGCCTGGAGGAGCATGAGGTGCACCTGCGTGTGGTTCTTGCGAAGCTGTGGAAACAGAAGTTGTTTCCTAAGTTGAGCAAGTGTAACTTTTGGCAGTGGGAGATTTGTTTTTTGGGTCACGTTATCTCTGTGGAGGAGGTTTTGGTGGATCTAGAGAAGGTTTAAACCATTAGTGCTTGGCCGAGGCCGAGGAATACCACGTAGATTAGGAGTTTTCTCGGGTTATTATTGGCGGTTTGTTAACGGTTTCACAAGTTAAGCTAAGTCTATGATGAAGCTGACGGCAAAGGATGTTCCTTTCGTGTGGTCCTCGGAGTGTGAGGAGAGTCTTGCAAAAGTGAAGGCCTTGTTAACTAGTACTCCAGTATTGGCGTTACCTTATCCGGGCGAGCCTTACGTGGTGTATATCGATGCATCGGGAGTTGGTCTTGGCTGTGTGTTGATGTAGCGGGGAAGGTTATTGCCTATGCTTCGTGGCAGCTGCGGAAGCATGAGAGCAGCTACCCTACCCATGATCTTGAGATGGTTGGGTGGTGTTCACAGATCATAAGAGCCTGAAGTATATTTTTACTCAGCCTGAGTTGAATTTGAGGCAGAGGCACTGGATGGTGCTAGTGGCCGATTATGATCTGGAGATAACTTACCATCCTGATAAAGCTAATCTGGTTACGGATGCGTTGAGTCAGAAGCGGGTGGCTTTGGCTCGGAAGTATGAGATTGAGTCTTTGGTGAGCGAGATTAGCACATTGTGTTTGTGTGATGTATCTCAAGAACCTTTGGGCTTCTAGCCAGCTAATCAGGCGGATCTTTTGAGCAGAGTTTGGTTGGCTAAGGAAAAAGATCAGAGCTTGGTTAAGGCTTCGAGAGAAGCGGGTTCTGAAATATCAGGTATCTGTGAATGGCACTATCCTTGTGACTGGGAGGGTATGCGTACCTTTGGAAGAGGATTTGAGGCAAGAGATCTTGAGTGAGGCTCAGGTGAGTATGTTCTCGATTCATCAAGTGGCGACTAAGATGTACCAGGATCTTAAGCAGTATTGTCATTGGGTCGGGATGAAGAAGGATGTTGCTAATTGGGTTGCGTCGTGCAACGTGTGCCAGTTGGTGAAGGCACAGCACCAGGTCCCGAGTAGTTTGTTACGGAGTTTACCCATTCCAGAGTGGAAGTGGGATATGATCACGATGGATTTCGTGGTGGGCTTACCAGTTTCTTGGACCAATGATGCTATTTGGGTCATCGTTGATCGATTGTCCAAGTGTGCGCGTTTTCTGGCCATTAAGAAGACTTATGGGTCTGCAGTATTGGCTAGGAAGTACGTGCAGGAGGTTGTGAGACTGTATGGAGTACCGGTGAGCATTGTCTTAGACCAGGATCCTAAGTTCACATTTGAGTTCTAGAATGCGTTTCAGGCGGAGATGGGCACGAGGGTGCACATGAGTACGGCTTATCATCCTCAGACAGATGGGTAGTCTGAGAGGACTATCCAGACTCTGGAGGATTTGTTGAGGATATGCGTGCTGGATTGGGGTGGTCATTGTGATATGATCCTCCCTAGAATTGGCACTTTCGAGGGGTAGAATGAAAGGAGTGGATAGATAGATAGGGGTGGAGTAAATGGATCGTACTAAGGTTGCGGAAGACCTTGGATATTTCCTCAATGACTTTTCCATGATATGACACACTTGAAAACGCCAAAGTTTGAATCGCGGATATGACACACCTTGATTCGGATTGATTGAAGGATATTACTCACCAACAATCAGGGTTTATTCTTCAAAGAACACAAGAGAAATCACTCTCAATTTTTAATAAAAAACTTGGATGTCCGAAAATGAGTACAAGAAAAGAGTTTTAAAGAAAGATGGAGTAAAGAAAAAGCTAGAATTAATTCATAGAAAATTAAGAAAACATTAACTAATTTTGAATATCTCTTGGAGTCTCCCAAGCCAACTCCTCCACTCCCTTGGCCGATTTTAATCAGATAATTATTGAGCTAGGCTGATTTAATCTCTTCTTTGGGCTTGAGACTTCAGAAAATAAATCCAAAAATTATTGGACTTGGACCTGGACCAAACTTGTTTAACTCTTGTGGACTAAGATGGATCAGAGTGACCCATTTGCCTCATTAAAACCTTCCTTTGGAAAACTCATTGGGACAAAACCAAAGGCTAGGAAAAAGAGTACAAACGAATCACCCATTTATTAGTCCACTCGAGCAACCAAGACGGTTTGATTTTCCATGTTCTCGAACTGAGCTTTAGTCGGTTGAACTTTAGTGAGTAATGCGGTGATGGCATTCTGAAACTCTTTGGCTCTCGATCTTGTCATTGGTCCACTTGGTACGGCCAAAGCATCCTTGGTTTCAAGCTGTTTCTGTGAGCTATCCATGATCACATCATCCCCTCCCTCTTGAAAAGGATTTGTCCTCAAATCTGGAACATCTGCAACAAAAGGGATTAAGTCAGCAACGTTAAAGCTTGAACTCACATTGTACTTACCTTGGAGATCGAGTTGGTAAGCATTATCGTTGATCCTCTTTGTGACTCGGAATGGACCGTCAATCCTAGGCATCAGCTTAGACTTCCTCTCAGCCGGAAATCTCTCCTTCCTTAGATGAATCCAAACGTGGTCTCCCTCTTCAAAGATCATCTTGCGCCTGCCCTTGTTAGCTTGTTTGGCGTACAGCTTTGTTTTCTCCTCGATGTTGCGCTTTGCTTTCTCATGAATCTGTTTAACAAGTTTAGCTTTCTTTTTCCCATCCAAGCTTGCTCTTTCACTCAAAGGCAACGGGGTTAGATCCAAAGGAGATAAAGGATTAAAGCCGTAAACAATTTCAAAAGGGGAAAACTTGGTGGCGGAATGCATTGATCGATTATAAGAAAACTCAACATGTGGTAAGCATTCTTCCCAAGTTTTCAAGTTCTTTTTAATCAAGGCACGCAGCAGGGTTGGCAAAGTTCTATTAACTACTTCAGTTTGACCGTCGGATTGAGGATGACAAGTAGTTGAGAACAGTAACTTAGTACCTAGCTTAGACCAAAGCGTCTTCCAAAAATAACTCAAGAATTTTGTGTCCCTATCACTGACTATAGTCCTAGGCATTCCATGCAAATGAACTATTTCTTTAAAGAACAAATCAGCAATATGAGAAGCATCGTCAATTTTATGACAAGCAAGACAATGTGCCATTTTAGAGAACCTATCGACAACAAAAAGATTGAATCTTTTCCAGTCCTAGTTCTAGGTAATCCAAGCACAGAATCCATAGAAATGTCAGTCTAAGGCTGATCAGGAATAGGCAAGGGCATGTACATACCTTGGGACTGTACCTTCGATTTGGCTTGTTTGCACGTGACACATCGCCCACAAATTCTTTCGACGTCTCTCTTCATTTGCGGCCAGTAGAAGTGTTCTTGCATCACTTTTAAAGTTTTGGAGATCCCAAAATGCCCCATCAAGCCTCCTTCATGCGCTTCCCTAACTAACAAATCTCTCACAGAACAATTAGGCACACATAACCGATTTTCATAGAAAAGAAATCTGTCATGCCTAAAATATTTCCCAAAAGCAAACTTATCACACAACTTAAAAATCTCTTGAAAATCAGAATCAGCTTGATAAAGATCTTTAAGGTGTTTAAATCCCAGAAGCTTAGCATCCAAAGTAGAAATCAAGGCGTACCTTCGAGATAAGACATCAGCAACTATATTTTCGTTACCTTGTTTGTACTTGATCACATAGGGAAATGTTTCGATGAATTCTACTCACCTAGCATGCCTTTTATTGAGCTTTTGCTGACCCTTTAAATGCTTCAAAGACTCGTGGTCAGTATGAATGACAAACTCCTTCGGCCAGAGGTAGTGCTGCCATGTTTGCAATGCTTGGACCAGCGCGTACAACTCCTTGTCGTAGGTTAGATAGTTCAATGTAGCTCCTCCAAGCTTCTCACTGAAAAAGGCAATGGGCTTCTTCTCTTGCATCAAGACAGCTCCAATACCTACACCAGATGCATCACACTCAATTTCAAAAGTTTTAAGGAAGTTCGGTAAAGATAAAAGTGGTGCATTGGTGAGTTTATCCTTTAACACTCGGAATGCTTCTTCTTGTGCCTCTTCCCATTTAAATCCGACATTTTTCTTGATCACTTCAGTGAGAGGAGCAGCTATGGTACTGAAGTCCTTAAAAAATCTCTGATAGAATCCCGCAAGTCCATGGAAACTTCTCACTTCTCCTACGGTTATCGGACTGGGCCATTCTCGGACAGCTCGAACCTTTTCTTCGTCCACTTTGATAGCATCTGCACTTATGACAAAACCTAGAAACACAAGGTTATCCGTACAAAAAGTGCATTTCTTTAGATTAGCTAAAGTTCCTCTTTCCTAAGTACCATCAAAACCGCTTCTAGATGATTAACATGCTCTTCTAAATTTTTGCTGTAAACTAAGATATCATCAAGGTAAACAACAACAAAAATTCCAAGGAAGCTCCTTAAAACATGATTCATCAACCTCATAAAAGTACTAGGTGCGTTGGTTAATCCAAATGGCATAACTAACCATTCATACAAGCCATGTTTCGTTTTAAACGCAGTTTTCCATTCGTCACCCTCTTTCATCCTAATCTGGTGGTATCCACTCTTAAGATCTATTTTCGAAAATATGCTAGAACCATGCAGCTCATCTAACATATCATCTAAACGAGGAATAGGGTGGCAATACGTTACAGTGATATTGTTGATGGCTCGACAATCAATACACATCCTCCGAGTCCCATCCTTCTTCGGAACAAGCAGCACCGGCATAGCACAAGGGCTCATGCTCTCTCGTATGTATCCTTTGTCCATCAGCTCACTCACTTGATTTTGAAGCTCCTTAGTCTCCACCGGATTGGTTATGTATGCTGGCCTGTTGGGAAGTGAAGCTCCCGGCATGAAATCGATCTGGTGTTCAATCCCACGGATAGGCGGCAATCCTTTAGGGTTTTTCTCCAGAAAGACGTCTTCAAAATTCTGCAAAATAGAAGAGATTTTACTCGGCAATTCCGGTACAAGGTTAGTAAGGTTCAGCAAAGTTTCCTTGTAAACAAATAAAAGAACGGGTTATTGAGAGAATAAAGCTCTCTCAACCACATTAGACCTCACAAAGAAATTTGAATGCCTCACGGGTTTACTCTCACAAGCCTTTTTCTTGCTTTTTCTCAAACTCTCATTTTTATTTTGAGGTGGCGTGTTTAGGGGTTCACTCACAATGGTTTTTCCTTGTTGTTGCAGCTGAAGTTGGTTTTGATGAACCTCATTTGGCGCCAAAGGAGCAAGTATCATCTTTCGGCCATTGAACTCAAAAGAGTAACGATTAGTAAAACCGTCATGTAAGACCCTTCTATCGAACTGCCAGGGCCTTCCAAGTAGTATATGGCCAGCCTCCATAGGTAAGACATCACATAAAATTTCGTTCTCATACTTGCCTATGGTTAAAAGAACCAATACTTGGCGGCTCACGGTCATCTCACCAGCATCATTGAGCCATTGAAGCTTAAGTGGTTTCGGATGCTTCTTAACTTCCAGTCCTAACTTCTTCACCATTGTTTCACTAGCCACATTAGTACAACTTCCACCATCAATAATAAGGCTGCAGACCTTACCTTGTACCAAACATCTTGTGTGAAACAAGTTCTCCCGCTGTTCTTGGACAGTATCTTTAACTTGAATACTCAAAGAATGTCTTGTTACCAATAATACTCCAGTGGCTGGTAACTCTATGCCCTCATCCTCGGTTTCACCATCACTTTCAAGCTTTTCCTCCTCAGTTTCAATCTCACCATTATCCAATAGAGTCATAGTTCTCTTGTTGGTGCACTCGTTGGTGTAGTGTCCTCTCCCTTGACACTTGAAACACTTAACGTCCCAATTTCTAGACGGCGTAGCTACAGCCTTACCCTTGGCATCTTCAGCAATGGCGTAGGGCTTAGGATCCAGTTTTGGCCTGGTGATGGTTCTATCCTCTCAGCTGTAACTCATCCTATTGTTAGCCGCCCCAGCTCCATAGGACAGTCTAGAAGTACCTCTCCTCTTAATTTGCTGTTCAACCAACACAGCCTTATGAAGCATTTCTTCCAAATCTTTATAAGTTTGAAGCTCCATTCTATCTTGAATATCCCGAGCTAAACCACTCAAATACCTGGCCATTGTCGCCTCAGCATCTTCATCTATATCAGCTTTAAGCATTAGAGACTCCATCTCTTGATAATAATCCTCCATACTCTTACTTCCTTGAGTTAGACGCCTAAGCTTTAGATGCAGCTCCCTATGATAATGGCTTGGAACAAATCTTTTTCTCATCAGATTTTTCAACTCTTCCCAAGTGACTACGGGCGGTTCTTGGTTACATCTTCGACTCGTCACCATCTTATCCCACCAATTAATTGCATAATAAAAAAACTCTGTTGCCACTACTTGAACTTTCTTTTGCTCTGAATAATTTTGACAATCAAACACGAGCTCAATTTTTTTCTCCCACTCCAAGTAGACATCCGGATCATTTTTCCATGAAATGGTGGTATCTTCAACTTAAGTCCAATGAGATTGTCTTCATTTCGACCCCTAGCTTCTCTTACTCGTCTCGGCCTTCTTTCACTTTGATTAGAAGCTTGGCTTCCTCTGCTGTAATAATTCAAGTCATCCCCATCAGCTTCTTCCTGAGGTCGTGCTCTTCTTCTTCTAGCAGCAATATTCGGCAATAATCCTTGATTAACGGACTCTTGAATCGTATCGATCCTTGCATTGACTGCACCCATCTCTTCTCTCACCATCCGCCTCATTTCTACCACTAAGCTCTGCATGTCCAGAGTGTTATTTCTTCTTCTTTGAGCTTGGTTGGTGCTCTCAACTTCTTCGCTGGAATGATTAGACATATTGATTTTGTTTTCCCTGCAAATTAACAAACGTTAGTAATAAAAAGTCGATCCTCACAAGTGTTTCTCTCCTTTTTATTCACTCAATCACTCAGCACTCAAAATGATCACTCTCAGCGATTTTCTCAATGGTTCGTATGGAACAAAACAGATCAAATCGGATGAACAACTCCAACAACACAAATTCGAAACAATGGACTTGAGATAGAAAGAAAAGAGAATAGAGTTTAGTATTTTTTTTTTAATGAACAGATCAAGGATCAGAAAATTAAGGAGATAAAATTAGAAAAAGAAACCCCCCCCTAAGCTAATTAATTTCGGACTAATTAAATTTTTTTTTTTCTTTTTTTTTTTTTTTTTACTTTTTTGGTCCGATCAACTTCTTTTTTTTTATAACAACCCAGAATTTAAACTAGAACTAAATAGAGATCAAAAAGAAAATGGAATAAAAATTTGGCTAATCTCCAAGATAGGATCCGATCAGCAAGAAGAAAAGAAATGAAAGAAAATAAAAGTTTATGATAAAAAGATGATAGATTCGAATACTGATCCCGAATGTGTGCTCTGATACCACTTGATATGATCCTCCCTAGAATCGGCACTTTCGAGGGGTAGAATGAAAGGAGTGGATAGATAGATAGGGGTAAAGTGAATGGATCGCACCAAGGTTGCGGAAGACCTTGGATATTTCCTCAATGACTTTCCCAAGATATGACACACTTGAAAACGCCAAGGTTTGAATCGCGGATATGACACACCTTGATTCGGATTGATTGAAGGATATTACTCACCAACAATCAGGGTTTGTTCTTCAAAGAACACAAGAGAAATCACTCTCAATTTTTAATAAAAAACTTGGATGTCCGAAAATGAGTACAAGAAAAGAGTTTTAAAGAAAGATGGAGTAAACAAAAAGCTAATTAATTCATAGAAAAATTAAGAAAACATTAACTAATTTTGAATATCTCTTGGAGTCTCCCAAGCCAACTCCTCCACTCCCTTGGCCGATTTTAATCAGATAATTATTGAGCTGGGCTGATTTAATCTCTTCTTTGGGCTTGAGACTTCAGAAAATAAATCCAAAAATTATTGGACTTGGACCTGGACCAAACTTGTTTAACTCTTGTGGACTAAGATGGATTAGAGTGACCCATTTGCCTCATTAAAACCTTCCTTTGGAAAATCCATTGGGACAAAACCAAAGGCTAGGAAAAAGAGTACAAACGAATCACCCATTTATTAGTCCACTCAAGCAACCAAGACGGTTTGATTTTCCATGTTCTCGAACTGAGCTTTAGTCGGTTGAACTTGAGTGAGTAATGCGGTGATGGCGTTCTGAAACTCTTTGGCTCTCGATCTTGTCATTGGTCCACTTGGTATGGCCAAAGCATCCTCGGTTTCAAGCTGTTTCTGTGAGCTATCCATGATCACATCACATTGGATGGATCACTTGAGCTTGGTAGAGTTTACGTATAACAATAGCTACCAGGCGAGTATTGGGATGGCTGCATACGAGGTTCTGTATGGGAGGCCATGTCGTACACCTTTGTGTTGGACTCAAGCAGGGGAGAGAAGCACATTGGGTGCGAGTTTTATTCAGGAAACCACGAAGAATATCCGGGTTTTGATGTTGAACATGAAAGAAGCCCAGGATTGGCAAAAGAGATATGCCGATAAGAGGCGGAAATAGCTTGTGTTTGAGGTTGGAGATAGAGTGTATCTCAAGATGGCTTTGCTGAGAGGTCCGAACAGGTCCATTACTGCGACTAAGTTTAGTCCAAGGTATATGGAGCTGTTCCGGATTGTAGAGCGTGTTGGACCGGTAGCGTATCAGTTAGAGTTACCTGAGATTATGCAGGCATTTCATAAGGTCTTCCATGTGTCGATGCTGAAGAAGTGTTTGCATGTGGGTGAAGAGGTATTGGCGGAGATTTCGTCAGATCTCCAGCCCAATATGACCGTTGAGGCGAGACCTTTGAGAGTTCTCGAGCGGAGGGTCAAAGAGCTTCATTGGACGAGGATTCTGATGATGCAAGTTATGTGGGACTGTGACAGGGCGCAGGGGGAACTTGGGAGCCAGAGGCTAGGATGGAAACGGGGTTCCGAAAGTGGTTAAAGAAGCAAGATACGGCTTGAGTTCCATCGAGAGGTTCCAGTGTTGGTGTGTAGCTGTATGCTGTGTTTTCATTTTGTATTTCCGTTGTGAATAACAATGTTACATTATGAGTGTTTAATAAGATGAGAATTTCTTATTATTGATGACTTTGGGTGTCATGGTTATGAATTTCGTTTTGGTGTTAAAAAGCGATAATGCATGAGAGTAATAACATGGTAGTTCTTATTGCTGATGGCACGAGTGTCATGGAAAGTTTTGGTGTACCCGAAGTGATTATGGTGTACCCGAAGTGACTGGGTATAGGTGCGATACCTTGGTTATTGGTTATC
This sequence comes from Cardamine occulta, assembly GCA_028015245.1. Lineage (NCBI taxonomy): Eukaryota > Viridiplantae > Streptophyta > Magnoliopsida > Brassicales > Brassicaceae > Cardamine > Cardamine occulta. The sequence goes on from CM051366.1 coordinate 6,869,042, forward strand.
CATGGTAGATATTCTGGTTGTGGAATATGGGTTATGCCGGTGTTACCTTGTGAGGGTTTATATGGATTACGATAGGTAGTTCAGTCGAGGTGCTTATAGATGTGTGACTTATTGCTCGATGAGAGGACTAGTTCCTCTAGTACTGATAGCTCGCAGGACTGCGTGTATGTGTTGACCGGGTTGGTCAAGAGGTAGTGTGAAGCCTTAGAGGTTGGTAGTAAACCTCGTGTGTGTGTTGACTTGGCCGGGTTGGCCAAGGGTTAAGTAATCATTGCGATGATTAAGGTTTATTGGAGATAGACGGTTCATTGGAGATGAACAGTAACATAAGATTCTAGGACGAATCTATATTAGTGGGGGAGAATTGTAATGCTCGTGTTCCAGAAATTAATTAATCTACTTAATGAACCTTAGACAAGTCTCGAGAAATTGATTATGGGGTGAAATAATCAATTTAGATTTGTTCCGGGAGAGTCATAAATCGTTTCGAAAGTTGTGGGGTTTTTCTCATTAAGAAGTCAAAAGCAATTTTGCTTCTTCTTTTTCTCTTTCTTCTCCTTAAGCTCACCATTTTTGGAGGTTGAGAGGGAGTTTCTTGAGCTTGTGAGCTTAGAAAGATAAGAAGAGAAGAAGAGAAATGATTTTGTGAGCTTGTGGATCTTGGATCATGCGAGATCAAGGGTGTGGAGCTTGTAAAGCTTGGAAAAAGGAAGGATTTGAGTGAGGCTTTGTGGCATAAAGCTTGGAAGAGGAAGAGAGATCTTTCTTGAGCTTGGGGAGTCCATCTAAGCTTCGATCCATCCATTCTAAGGTGAGTTGTGACCAAAGGTTAACATCAAGCCATGTGTGGGGGCTTGTGGGGTTATGCTAAGCTTTGGGGTGTTCCTAGGTTGCTTAGAAACCTTGTGGTCATTTGTGGAGCTTTAGCTAGAGTTTGCTAAGCTTGTGGTGGTTAAAGAACCAGGAATTGTGCTTGTTGTGCTTTGTTAAGCTTTGATTGTGAGTTCTTATGCTTGCTTGGTGATTGTGTGTGTTGTGGTTTCTTGGTGATTCCATGGCTTGTTGGGAGTGTTTCCCTAGTTTCTTGGTGTGGTATTGCCTTGCTTGGTGTGTGTTTTGGTTGGGGTTTAGAGGTTTGGCCTTAGGATTGTGTCAAAGCTAAGTTGTAGAGTTAGAAAATCGTAGTGGCTATTGACCAGGTGTGGTCGATAAGGTGAGGTCGATAGGGGATATCGACTAGGGCAGGTAGATAGGTTGGTCGATAAATCCTGCTGGGTATTTTCCTTGTGCTTATCGACCAGATGTGGTCTATAGAGCGAGATCGATAGGGTGTATCGACTAGCTGTGATCGATAGGTAAGTTAATGAGTTTCTTCGGATGGTTTTTAGGATGGTTATTGACTAGGTTGAGGTCGATAGTGGCTATTGACCAGGTGTGGTCAATAGGGGGTATCGACCAGGTGTGGTCCATAGGGGGTATCGATTGTAATGGTCGATAGAGTGTGGTCGATTGACCCTGTTGTTCTGTGACTTGTGTTTTTAGCATTTCTTGATGTTGTGAATTGCTAGGTGGTTAGTCATGGATATGTTTGATTAGTTGTGCATGGGTTTGCATGTTTAGCTGATTGTTTGAAGTAATAAGTGGTGTTATTATTTCGTGTTGGTGTGGTTGTTTGAATTGTGTGGGCTTTCATATAACCTGTTGTTGGAAGGATCAATCTCACTCAGCGTTTGGTTTACCAAATGTTGATGCATCACTTTTGTCGATGCAGGTAAAGATAAGGCGTGATCGTGGAATCGAGGCGAGGAGAGGAAGGATTATTAGGACCGGTAGTTTAGGTTTTGTAGCTTTCGTAAGATTGCTAGAACCGGTAGAACTGTTGACCATGCGTGGTCGTTGAATGTTAATTACTTGGAGAATATTTAAATGTATGGGGGTAATTTATTAAGTAATTGCTTATGTAAAAAAATGTGTGGTCGTCACAGTAGTAGAGATGACTCATGTTGGTGATCCTCCGAATATATTCACTGAAACATGAAAGTCTGATTACTTGGGAAATCCTGTTGAGGACAAGATTTTATTGTATATATGTTTACATTGTTTTTAGTGGTTTTTCCCCCTATGTTGCCAGAGATAGCTTTCTCGAAGTTAAATGACTTTGTAAAACAAATTCGTGTCAGGTTTGAAAAGTCTAACTTTGTTCTTTTAACTCTCGATTGAGTTGTATTCGAGGGAATGAGTTGATCAGACCCTTACCATTTTTAAAGAAAAACTATTATCCTCGGTAAAATGTGAGGATTGAACTCGGCTTCTGAAATGTTCAAGAGAATTGTTTCCATTTTCAATCCAACCTCGTCAGTTTGGTCATAAAATTCGGGTGCACCTATGAATGTTTGAACATATTTTGTGAGCCGATGACTGGTTCGCGACCCAAGCTATTTTTCCCTTATCTTTGATATTCCTTGATGGATTTTGAAGATAGGGGCTGGGCCAGATAAAGAATATTTGTCTCCAAATTGGTAATGAAGAGTTGGGTTTTTCGATTGACCCTTGTTCTCAAACTTTCATTAATTTTCCATTTAAGAGCAAATATCGATTTCCCATTTGAATCAGATTTCGTTAATCTTGGGATTTGGTGAATCAGTCAACGTCACTAATGGACGATAAACTTAATATGATTTGTACTAACTGTGCATTGTTACTTGGTTATAAAAGGTGGAGTTTCAATATTGGTTGCAACACAATCTAGCAACTTATGACTTCTGACACTCGTCACAGTAAACGTCCTTCGTCAGACATGTCTACTCCCGCGAGGTTCCAACCTTCGTCTGATAGGATGGGGAATGACTATAACGATCCCATGTTGTTTGATTAATAAGCTCTCTCCACATGATAAGAAGATTGCGATTAAATTTATTGAAAAGGTATGTTTTTGGCTTTTCTTTTTCTTTTAATGAACCTTATAATGCTTATATCCTCTCTTATCCTTTCTCATCTAGTCGCTAAATACAAGGAGCTGGTTAAACAAAGAGACATACTGAAATCAAGGGTCCCTGAGATGGAGAAACAGATACTTCGTATCACTAGGGAAATATGTGTGCTTGAAGCATATCCTTCTAACTGGATTACTTTGGGATTTGAGGACTTTGGTTATTATATCCCTCTGTGTATATGGGGCAAGGTGGACCTCGCAGGTCAAGGAGCTGAAATATTTTGCGAATGAGACTAGAGTCTAGGCTCACAAAATCTCAAGTGTTTATTTTATCGAACTATGCAGTAGTTCTCACAATAAGTAATATAATAAGAATTATACTTATTTTATTGAATAGTTGTGCCCACGAAAATGGGCTGCCTACGTACCCAAAAATAGGGATCAACCAACGTCGTAGTTCATTTTACATAAAAAACTTTTAAATGTAAAACTTCTTGACATTGATAATATTCCAAGGGCGCCGAACTGGTTCACCTTCGTGGTTCGCAAATCTATAGACACCACTGTGACCTATTTCTTTACTTGATAGGGACATTCCCAATTGATTCCAAGTTTACCAGCTCCTTCTTCTTTTTTATTCTCAAATAATCTTCGAATAACAAGACTGCCTACTTTAAAAGGATGATTCTTTATTTTTGAGTTGTAATAACGTGCACTTGCTTGTTGATAATTTTGGAGACGAATTAATGCTTGATCTCTTCACTCATCAATTGTGTCCAAAGCATCCTGCATCATTTGATCATTAAGTGAATTGTTAAAAGGCACATTTAGTTCGGCAGGAACTACGGCTTCCATTACATATACAAGGGCGAAAGGGGTTTCTCCGCTTGCTCTATGAGGCGTCGTTCGGTATGCCCAAAAAAACAGGTTGAAGTTCTTCGTACCATCCTCCTTTATATGAACTGAGCCTCTTCTTCAGATTACTTAAAACAGTTTTGTTTGCTGCTTCGGCTTGGCTATTACCTTGCGGATATCTTGGAGTTGAGGAGCTCATCTTAATCTCCCCAGAAGATACAAAATCTTCAAAATCCTTTGAAATAAATTCTGAATCATTGTCAGTCACAATCTCATAAGGTACTCCGTACCAGCAATTTACGTTTTCCCATAAGAAGGTTTTCACAATGGAATCCTTTATGAATGGATATGTTTCTGCCTCGATCCACTTTGAAAAATAATCGGTTAGAACGAGGAGATGTTGTACCCTTATGTCGACTTGTGCATAGGTCCGATAATATCCATAGGCCAGTGCATGAATAGATATGGAGCAGTTATTGATGAAAGAAGCTCAGAGGGTTGATGAATCAATGGATTGATCTGCTGACACTTTGCACATCGATGCACATATTGTGCGCAATCAGCGATGATAGTAGGCCAAAAATATCCGAGACGTTTAATTTTGAATGCCATCGATCTTCCAGATGAATGATTTCCACAAAGACTCTGATGGACTTCACTCATTACGATTTCAATCCCTTCGCCATGAATGCATAGTAGATAAGGATCACTAACTCCTCGCTTAAATAACAATTTTTCAATCATACAATATTTTGCGCTGATGATTCTGAGTTTTCGAGACTTCCATTTATCACTAGCCAGTTCTTCACTTTAAATGTATCTTTTGATAGAAAGCCTCTAGTCAGCCCTCCAATCATTAGCAGTAAAGTCTTTGTTTAATTCAACATCAGGATTTCGGAAATTGGTAACCGTGAAGATATCGAATTCTGATGCTTCATTCTGAATGAATTTTTTTTCTCTGGTGGCTTCAGGCTCAGGTATATTACTTTGGACGCCTTCCCCATGAATATTTTCCAATTGTGACTCTGGCTATTCGAAAAGTGGTTTTATCATGATCGTAGGGTCCGGCTCGTCAACTATTGCTCGTGTATTAGTGTCTGTTTCATGATTTCGAGCTTACTGCTTTTGTTTCTTTCTTGAATGTCTCTTATTTCTGGGCACAGCTCTGACAAGAGCCCTTTTATGTCTTTCAGATTGAACGTGGGATATGGTGATTACCATTGTCTCGTCCAGAAATGATATGGTACGAGTCACAATACATTCTACCGGAATTATCCTTTTTAGGTCAGGATCTGAAGTTGAGGCAAAAGCGGCTAAGGCGTCTGCCAAACCGTTTTTGCTTCGAGGAATGCGCACTTGTTCAAAAATTTTGAATTTTAAAGCTAGATTAGTAACAACCTTGAGATATGCTTCCATTCTAGTGTCATTTGCTTTGTAGTCCCCTTTGAACTGATTCACAACTAACTGAGAGTCACAATGTGCAACCACCTCCTGTACTCCAATTCCTTTTGCGAGGCAAAGCCCAACAATGAGTGCTTGATACTCGGCTTCATTATTTGAAGCAGTGAATAATATCAGAACGACTGTTCGATGATCTCTGATGTAGGTGTTTCAAGTCTGATTCCAACTCCACATCCTTGTCTTGAGGAAGACCCATCCACAAATAGTTTCCAAGTCTTATGTTTGTCACTTGAAACCGCTTCACTGATTGGAAGTTTGGTTAGGAAATCAGCTAAAACCTGAGTCTTTGCACTTACTCGACTCTTGTACTCAATGTCATACTCACTAAGCTCAATCGCCCACTTCGCTAAACATCCCGATTGGCAAGGGCCGTGTTGGATGGTTCGCAAAGGGGTTGATGTGAGAACTTCTATCGGAACTTGGCCGCACAAGCTCCGATCAACAACAACAACCATGAAACAACTAACGAGAGATCCTTACCGTGATGAAGACTTGAAGCTTCCCACTCACGGCAATCCAACGATGCTACATATCGGAGTTACGGTGACCGATCCAAATTGGTGATCACTAATGTACAACTCAGCTCCCTTCTTCTTTCCTCTCTCCTTGACACCAAGTCGCCAACACCTCTCCTCTCTTGTCACTTACCACACGACACCAACACAAAACTCAGCCAACAAAAACACTCCCTTTAAACACCCCATATTTTTAATTGATTTAAATAAAATTTGTAAAACTAAGCTCCTTATTCCAAAAAAATAAATTCAACTTCCCGTTCCCGGGACATGGATGTTACAAAGTATACATACATAAGCATGATTCATTTCTTTGGTTGATTGATTTACAGTCCTTCCAATCCTGCTTTAACTGAATATCAATTACTTCGGTATTTTGCATTTTTGATCAATAAAAGTAACAGTGACTGCTTTGGGAAATATTTTATCTTGTGACATTTCATATTCTTTTCTTCTTTTCTCAAAATTTCACACATTTTTTTGTTTTCAAATATAAAACTGGGAGTTTCACAGTTTTCTTGGTAAACATTCGACACATTTGATACTTTTCTTATATATAACTAATGCATAGATAAAATTAATTAACCCGCTAAAACAATCTATTAGTATAAATAAATAAGAAGATATAATAAGTTAATAACAACATAAAATTTTCTACAAAATTTTGAATTGATTGAATAATAAAATATATTGATTTAGAATTTATAAAATTATAAATATATTACCTAAAAACATTAGAGTATTTTATCTGCAGAATATTAATAATATTATATTGACTTCTTTTATTCAAAGTTTCACAACAATGTCTCTGTTTTGTTTTATCGGCAGTATTTCACACTCTTTGTTTGAAGAATATTCACACATTTAATATGTTCTCTTGTATATAGCTAACTTACTAGGAAATTTAACTATCGCGCCACAAAAACATTTAAAAGAAAGAAATAACACAAAAATAACTTTTTAGTTATTAACATAAATTGCGTCAAAAGTTTGAATTGACTAAGATAATTAGTTGAACTGAATTTAATTAAAAATAATTTATTATATAGAACATTGGATTTTTTTGCAACCACACATTAGTTAGAATATTACTCCATGATTGGTTTTCCAAACATGAGGAGAAATGTTTTCAAAAAAAAACTCAGAAAAATACTCTAGAGATTTGACCTATACAGTTGGCCTTTAAATTTGAACTGCGATCAATGTGAGAAAAAGTAAAATGAGGATAAGAAGCTCGAAGCAGACCTATCGCATATAGACTATTGTAGAAAGCAGGCCAATCATTAGGAGAATGCACAATTGAGATGACTCTTCACAATCTGATTCAAAAGCCTGACAATCTGTAACGCCCGTGTTTCAGAAAATTAATTAATTTAATTAATTTGGAATTCTTTCGAGTTTATGAACCTTAGACAAGTCTCAAGAAATTAATTATTGGGGTTGAAATAATTAATTTAGATTTGTTCCGGGGGTGTCATAAATAAAATAGAAAGTTGTGGAGTTTTTCTCAAAAGGAAGTCAAAATCATTTTGTCTTCTCTTCTTCTTCTTCTTCCTCCTTTGTTACGCCATTTGTGGCAAAGGAAGAGAGAGCTTGAGGGCGTGAGCTAAGGGAGAAAGAAGAAGAGAGAAAAGAGTTCTTGGGGCTTGGTTCTTGAAGGAGCTAGAGAGTTGGAAGCTTGGGAGAAGCTTAAAGAGGAAGCTCTTGGAGCTAAGGTTTGTGGGCGGAAGCTAAGGGAAGAGAAGGGAGGTCTTCTTGAGCTTGGGGGAGTCCATCCTAGACTAGATCCATCCTATCTAAGGTGAGTTGGGACCAAAGGTTATCATTTAAGCTTGTGTGGGGGCCTAGGGAGTTTGATTTCTTTTGTTTGGTTTCCAATTTTTGGTGAAGCCTTGGGGGTGTTTACTATGCTTGTGATGTTTAGAGAACCTTGGTTTCGTTCTTGTGGTGCTTTATTGAGCTTTGATTATGAGAATCAGAGCCGTGCCTCTCCTTTGGCCCAAGAAACATTGGCCTACGGCCCCAAATATTTTTAAAAAATTTGTTAAGAGGCCTTCTAGTATAAGTTACGCTTATTTTAGACATATTTGAATTAATATAAAAATTGAAAAACTAAAACTTAAGAAAAAAAAAACAAACGAAAAAAAGGAAAACAAAACCAATCAAAGAATTAGAACAATTAGGGCAAACGGTGCTTTGACTATCTTTTCTATTGTCGTTCCTTCTCTATATTTTCTTTGGTGAATTTACCAAATATTACGATTTACGAATTTACGATCAGTTCAAGAGAGTAAGTAGCTATTTGTTTATATTCAATTTTTTTGTTGTTACTTAGTTCTTAATCATTCTTATTGCAGTCTGTCTCTAATTGTATATAATTATGTTTTGATTTCATAGATGCCTCCAAGGATTCAACCGTCCGGAGGAGAGAAGAACAAGAGGAAAAGAAGAGAAGAAGAGTCAACAAAATCTCAAGTTAATGCTATACACAGGTATTTCAAAAAACCTGGAATTTGTGATGAACCTGTGAGAAATAATGATGAACAAGTTGTTATTGAGGATGATGGAATGGATGAAAATATCGCTGAATGTCAAAGAGAAGAAGCAATTCTTGAACCAGAGAATGTTAATGCAATGAATGATGAGGATATGAATGAAAAAGATGATGGGAATGAGAAGGAATTTGAGAAAAGCAGTGATCACATAGAGCATTGTGGATTTTCTGATATGTATGATCCTGCTAATTGGGAAAACATAGGAAAATGATGGAATGAATGGAGAGATTTTATGGTTGTGCAAGGTCCTGTAAAAAGACTGCCAATTGATTATGATTTTCCAAAAGATGGTATTAAGAGACATTTCTCACATGTGTATTATACGATGAGTTATGGACAGAAACAAGATCGTCGATGGCTAGTATATTCGAAAGCGGCAAACAAGATCTTTTGTTTTTGCTGTAAATTATTCAACCAGAGTGACAAAAGTCAATTGGCATCCACAGGGTTCAGTGATTGGAAAAATATTTTGAAAAGGCTTAGAGAGCATGAATCTAACTGTGATCATATTGTGTGCATGAAGAAGTGGGTTGAATTAGAAGTCAGATTGCATAGAAATCAGACTATTGATAAGTATGCTCAGGATGAAATCAATAAAGAGAGAGTTCATTGGAGGCAGGTGTTGCTTAGGATAATATCTGTGGTAAAAACTCTTGCTAAACAAAATTTAGCGTTTCGTGGAAGTAATGAGAATATTGGTGAAGAAGGTTGCGGAAATTTTTTAAGTTTCATCCAGATGATTGCTGATTTTGATCTAGTTATGATAGAACATCTGAGAAGATACAAAGAAGGTGAATCTCGTTCTCATTATCACAGCAACAAGATTCAGAATGAGTTGATAGCTCTGTTAGCTAATGAGGTAAAGAGGATGATTATTGCGAAAATTGAAAGCGCAAAATTTTTCTCTGTCATTCTTGATTGCACTCCAGATATCAGCCATCATGAACAAATGACTGTTATCATTCGCTGTGTAGATTTTTCAACAACTTCAACTAAGGTCGAAGAATTTTTCCTGACATTCTTGAAAGTTGATGATACATCTGGAGAAGGACTTTTCCGTGAACTTCAAAATGTGTTGGCTGCTTTTAATTTGAAATTAGATGATGTGAGGGGACAAGGTTATGATAATGGTGCTAACATGAAGGGAAAGCATAAAGGAGTACAAAGAAGATTTCTGGAAGTGAATCCAAGGGCGTTTTATACACCATGTAGTTGTCACAGTCTTAATCTTGCACTTTGTGATATGGCAACCACTTTTTCAAAGGCAATCTCGTTTTTTGGGATTATTCAGCGTACTTATCGCTTTTTTTCATCTTCAACTAAGCGATGGAAAATATTTGAAGATCATGTGGGTGGTCTGACACTAAAGGCTTTGTCAAACACTCGTTGGGAGAGTCATATGGAAAGTGTTAGGGCAATAAGATTCCAGGCACCTAAAATCATGAACGCTTTGATTCACATTGCTGAAAATAGTGATGACCCGCAAGAGCAGAGTGACGCTGAATGTCTTGCAATAAGTGAAACACATGGAATCGGAAGTTTTGAGTTCTTGGTTTCTATGGTTATTTGGTATAATCTCCTCTCTGCGGTTAACATTGTTAGTAAGAGTTTGCAGTCTGAAGACATGGACATTGATGTAGCTATTTCTCAATTGAAAGGGTTGGTTTCGTATTTCCAGAAGTACAGAGATTCGGGATTTGAGAAAGCAAAATTAGAAGCTAAGGAAATAGCAGAATCTATGGAAATTGAGCCTGTATTTCCCCAACAAGCAAAGCGGGTCATTAAAAGAAAAAAACATTATGGTGAAGAATCACAAAACGTTGAAGGAAGTGTGATATTATCACCAGAGGAGAGCTTTAGAGTTGACTACTTTATCCAAATCATGGATCAAGCTTTATCCTCACTTAAGACGAGATTTGAACAGTTAGAGAAGTATGAACAAATATTTGGCTTTTTGTTCAATTTGAAGAAGCTGCAGTCTGCGAGTGATGAAAGTTTGATGGCATCTTGCACCAACCTTGAAAATTCTCTAACCCACGGAGAACATTCAGATGTTAGTGGGAATGATCTCTTTTCTGAACTTAAGCTTTTAAGAGAATCTTTACCGAAAGAAGTTACAAGGCCTATTGAAGTGTTAAACTTTTTGAAGAAAGTTCAGGATTTTTATCCTCACTCATGGATCGCTTATCGGATATTATTGACGATTCCAGTCTCAGTTGCATCTGCTGAAAGGAGTTTTTCAAAGTTAAAGTTGATCAAATCTTACCTTCGATCAAGTATGTCACAAGAAAGATTGAGTGGTTTGGCTACTTTATCTATCGAAAGAGGTTTGGTTAGAGAAGTTGACTTTGAAAAGTTGATCAATGATTTTGTGGGAAAGAAAGGAAGAAGAATTACCTTTTAAACTATCTTTTTTTTTAATGTCACACGACAAGATTTATGCGTGACACTTTTCTTCTTGTTGATTTTATTATTATATACATTTTTATTTAATATGAATTGGGAACTTTTTTTTTTACTATCACCTATGGCAACATTTCACCTTGGCACGGCTCTGATGAGAATCTATGCTTGATTTGTTGATTGTGATTTTTGTGAGCCTTGGTGAATTTTCAAGAGTCATTTGTGAAGCTTTAGCTAGTGTTTGCTAAGTTTGTGGTGGTTAGAGAACCATGGTTTGTGCTTGTTGTGCCTTGTTAAGCTTTGATAGTGATTTCCTATGCTTGATTTTGGTGGTTGTGAATTTTTGTGTGTTGTGGAATATTATTCATGCTGTGAAAGTATGTTTACTATTCATGCTATGAAAATGTGTTTACTATTCATGCTGTGAAAGCGTGTTTACTATTCATACTGTGAAAGTGAGTACTATTCATGCTGTGAAAACGTGTTTACTATTCATGCTGTGAAACCGTGTTTACTATTCATGCTGTGAAAGTGGTAGTTTTGTGGTTTTTATAGTATTCGTAGGATTGTTAGAACCGGTAGAACTGTTGACATTCGTGGTCGTTAATGTGTTTGCTGAATTGTTTTATAAATATTTAATTATATTTTTGGTTTTAAAAAACAAAAGTGCGTTCGTCACACAATCTATCCTTATGGCTAGGATAGTTTCAGTACCCGATAAAATACTTCCACCTCCTAGTGAAATGGTGAAGGTCTTCTACCAAGACACATAGCCTTTAAGAGCAAGATCTATCCCTCTCTTGGCAAAAAATCCATCATAAGCCTGAAGTGGATCCAAATCATTCTAAGATCCATATGTTTGACACCCTATATGATTAATGATCCGGTTTGAGGGATTTCTTTCCTCAAGGTCATCATCTGGACTTACTTGAGCTGCCTCCCAGACCAAGTGGTTACTAATAGCATGACTTAAAATATCTGGGAGTTCTGGTAAAATCCCTTGATGCTCTTTTATTTTATTTTAATCTTTACCAAATGGATATATCTATCCAAAAAATGAAACACTTTATTTGGTTAAAATAGGTATCGTTCAAATATCATAAAGATATTAATCAATATCATAAAATGAAACTTATTTTCTTAGAAGAATAAGTATAATTTGATTAAGAATTGAGTTCAAAACTTAATTGAAATTCTACTAAACCGATCTATATTAAAGTATGTTTTACATTGATTATTATTGCTGAACCAAACTAAAACCCGGACTGAACCACCAACATTTTAAAATATCTATCTGGTTTTGTTGTTCAATGGAATTGAGTTTCTTTCCAAATATTTAGGTGAAGAATGTGAATCATGGTTGTAGTCAATACACCTAATTAATAATTTAATTCACTGTTTTGTCAATTAGTTAAAGCTAATAATTATACTAACAACATTATTTACATTATTGAAAATCATAATAATTCATAGGTTGTGAAAATTGTTCTGCAAACTAAATATTAACTATACATTTTAATATCACTAGTATAAGTCCCAAGCGTTGCGCGGGTTTGATATATATATTTGTTAATTTATTATACTTTCTAGATGTTGTTTAACTGTTGTTTTTAATATTGGATTTTGTCATGCTTTTGTCAAACTTTTTTCTTATTTTTATTAGTCTATTTTTTCTTTGCAATCCAACTAAATTTATTTTGTATTTTTTTTAATTTTTAATGGATTGATGTTGTATGTACGGTTGCTATTTATATATTAGTGTAAGAGATATACTTCGGTTCACTCCTAGGGGTGAACCCATATATTGACCTCCTTAACTTTAGCCAATGAGATTGTGCCAAATAATAAACAAAAATACTCAATTAAAATTGAAATAAAACATATTAAACAAATAAAAACTTTTCAAGTTAACGTTGTTAATGTCTTCAATCGTTGATGTCTTCTATTGTTAAGAGATTAAATTAGGGTTTCGAGATTTATACTAAATTTCGTATTGATTGATTGTTATTGATTCTTTTTGCTTTGGTTTGGAACTGATATTGTCTTCCTCACTCAACGGTGTTCTTATTTCCTTGACCAACCTGAACAAAGGTAATACTCTAGCTTTTAGGACTCATCTTTTCTTTCAAGCTTTCATTATCATCTGATATCTATTTTCTATAAGTTAGATTTGTGGTAATTATCATCAATTATATAACTCCCTAGGTTTTGAATAACGGTATTTGTATTAGGGGGCGTGTATTGGACTGAGTATTTGGAGAGATTTGAGTTTAAATGACAAATCATGTGTTATTAAAAACATGATTAGAATTTGATTTATAAGTTCCAGGTGAGATTTGAGGAAATTTCTTTGTTAAAAATAAAAAGACCAAAATCTCATGGTTTTAGGTGAGATTTCAGATAATTTATTAACAAAATTCCTAATGCACGGAAATTTCACCAAATCATCTCAAAACTCATTAAAACTCAAATCTCTCCAAATATTCAGTTCAATACACCTCCCTTAATGTAAAAAGAAAAAGAAAATAACTATTGCTCATTAATGATCAACATCTACATGGGTAGAGCACTAACGTGTAGCTTTGTATGTGTAATATGCAGGTTTTGAGATTCTGGTTTGTCTGTGTAACTGGAGAAGAGCGAATGAAAAGATTTATACAGAAAATAACTATTTACTCAAACCTTAACAAACACTCTCTAAACTCACCAAAACAAACCAAAACGCAGAGGAAACACACTAATTAATTTATTTTGACCATGCATGATGATGAGATGACACTCTCTTTTGCACAAGGTTCTGGTTGACTTGTATGAAACAATCAAGAAAAAGGTATCTTAAAAGGTGATGCGGTCTCAGAATCTTGGTTCAAATTTGGACTTGATCAACTCCAAAAATCCAGCCCGCCCATCAATGTTACAATCACAATCAATGCCATAACTCAAAAATCCAATAACCTCAATCAATCCCATGTGATCAGTCTCATTTATAATTGTAATTACTTTTGGAACAAGCTTAGGAAATGGACGGTTATATTCTCTCTTTGGATTCACCGAGATCATGTGAGCACCCTTGGATTACTCTCATTAAAATTAGCTCAAGGCCCAATGTGGTGGCCCATTTAGCTTTTAGGGTTGAGGGTAGTGCCATCATTTAACTTTCTAACCGAATCAACAAAACATCATATTTATGAGAAAGAGAAGGAGAATTTGAGTGAAAATATTGCAGCAACCTCTAGAGGAAGAGAGAGGCGCACGAGGAGTTTTCAGCCACAACTGACGAGGTCGCCCCACACGAGTTGACGTTGAAGTATGGAAGAGGGCTGAGAGAAGAGAAGAAGAGGGAGAAAATAAAGTGAGGAGATCCATCAGAAACCCTAGCCGTCCATCTCGATATCTCTAAGGTGAGAGCATTATCTATGTATTCTCAATCTCATATGGGCCCATCTTTTGCATACCTCTTGATTCTCTTCTAGATATGATGATTTCTATATTGCTTGTGTTTGTTTGTCTTGGTGATGAGTTTCAGTTTCATGCATATGTTGTCATTTGGATCAGATGTGAACATGATGCTAAGATGTTAGATTTCACGACAATATAGTTGGTAACAATTCATAGGGAATAAACACTGCACTGCAAAATCTCTTATGTGTTTTGGATAGTTGGATATCAGAGTTGGCTCAAAACAGCTTGGAAATGAGCCTGTTTGCGAAGCTAACTATGTTTGACTCATAATCATACACTCATAGTTATGCTCTCTGTGTGTTGTTACTGTCAACAAATGCGAGAATAAAAAATATTTTTTTTGCATGCATGAAATTATGTTGCACTCTTCATCTTTGCACTTAATTTCTGGTTTCTTAAGAGTTATTTAAACAAATCATATCCGGAAATTTTCTTGAAAGGTTTGCCTACTAATAAAATTCTTTTTTTTTTGTTAAGCGAATTTTGAAGCATCTCCTTTGATTAAATTTTTTGTATACATACATAAGCATGATTTATTTCTTTGGTTGATTGATTTACAGTCCTTCCAATCGTGCTTTAACTGAATATCATTTACTTCGGTATTTTGCATTTTTGACCAATGAAAGTAACAGTGACTGCTTTGCATGCATGAGAATAGACACATTTCAATTTACTTTTCATTTCAATGGCTATCTATATGAATAATGCTGATTAGAATCTGTTGTAGTGTATCACATGGCGACACGTGGGGGCTCCTTGTTGCATATATTAAGTGTATCTAGGCCCATATTTAGTGTTTGGAACATTTGTTAAATTTATCTTGCAATTTAAAAAGTTTGATTGCCTTTACCTCATTATTTTTCTGATTATAAAAGTCTATTTGGGTGTATGAAGGTGTGAATTTTGGGATGGGTGATCAAAAGAAGTCAGAGCTTAGATGTCCAAAAAGGTTTGGAACGAGTTCAGAGAAACATATGGTAAACATCTCCATTTCATCTCTTGATTTGTTTTTGTTAGCTGTTGACATTTAAAAATTGGAGATGAAAATGTATAAGGAGATGAAATGGACATGTTTACCATCTCTTTTCAAAAAGACTATCAATGATAAATTCAAAAAGAAATTCAACACAAAGGAGACAACAAGTATGCTTCGAAATACTAAACCACAGCAAGACTGGTACAAGGGAGTTTGGTTCAAATACGTAACCCCCAAATACTCATTCTTCACGTGGTTAGCAATGCACAACCGCCTCTCAACTGGAGATAGAATGCAACATTGGAATTCAGGCCAAAATACAAACTGTATTTTTTGCGGAGACACTAATGAGTCTCGGAATCATCTGTTCTTCTCTTGTAGGAATTCATCCCAAGTCTGGTCCATGGCTATGGAGCGACTTCTCGGAAATAATTTCTCCCTTGCTTGGGACCAGCTGGTTTTGCTGCTAAATTGCACTACCCAAAACCGGATCCAACAATTTACTTACAGGTACGTATTCCAAGCCACAATCTACCACATATGGTGTGAGCCTAATAGAAGACGCCATGGCGAAGCCTCTACTTCCTCAGCCAGCTTCGTGAAAGTAATCGACAAGATCACAAGAAACCGTTTCAGTTCAATTCGCAATGAAGGAGATTACAGCTATAATGATGGTCTCGCCTTTTGGTTCTCATCCCGTCCCACTTAGAACAAATATTATGAAGATCTCTCAGCAAATTTTTTCAGATGATTCAGCTCTTCGAAAGTGGATGGCACTCTTTTTTCCACACACTGGTTTTATCCCACAGTGTTTTCTGGTCTGTGGGTTTTAGTGAGGCCATCACCTATCGACTTCAGAAAATTAGAGTTCAGATTTATTATCAATTCCTCCAGCTAAAAAGATAAATATATAGACAGTTGCACTTGATGTAAAAACATTGTTTCTTTTGAATATAATTTTACATATTATTCAAAAAAATAAAAAAATATAACAAGATATAATAACTTATTAACAACATAAATTATTCGTCAAATTTTTGAATTGATTAAATAATAAAATATATTGATTTAGAATTTATAAAATTATTAATATTATAATTTTATCTGCAGAATATTATTATTTTGAATTGATTAAATAATAAAAATATTAGAGGATCTTATCTGCAGAATAGCAATAATATTATATTGACTTCTTTTATTCAAAGTTTCACAACAATGGCTCTGTTTTGTTTTATCGGCAGTATTTCACACTCTTTGTTTGCAAAATATTCACACATTTAATAAATTCTCTTGTATATAGCTAACTTACTAGGAAAGTTAACTATCGCACCACAAAAATTTTTAAAAGAAAGAAATAACACAAAAATAACTTCTTAGTTATTAATATAAATTGAGCCAAAAGTTTGAATTGACTAAAACAATTAGTTGATCTGAAATTAATAAAAATTAATTTATTATATAGAACATTAGATTTTTTTCCAACCACACGTTAGTTAGAATATTACCCCTTGATTGGTTTTCCAAACAGGAGGAGAAATGTTTTCAAAAGAAAACTCAGTAAAAACTCTAGAGATTTGAGCTATACAGTTGGTCTTTAAATTTGAGCTGCGGTCAATATGAGAAAAAGTAAAATGAGGATAAGAAGCTCGAAACAGACCTATCTCATCTAGACTATTGAAGAAACCAGGCCAATCATCAGGAGAATGCACAATTGAGACGGCTCTTCATAATCTGATTCAAAAGCCTGACAATCTATCTTTATGGCTAGGATAGTTTTCATTACCCAATAAAATACTTCCACCTGCTAGTGAAATGGTGAAGGTCTTCAACGAAGACACATAGCCTCTAAGAGCAAGATCTATCCCTCTCTTTGCAAAAAATTCCATCATAAGCATGAAATGGGATCAAAATCTTTCTAAGATCCGTATGTTTGACACACTATATGATTAATGATCCGGTTCAAGGGATTGTTTTCCTCAAGTTCATCATTTGGACTTACTTGAGTTGCCTCCCAGACAAGGTGATCACTAATGGTATGACTTAAAATATCCGGGTGTTCCGGTAAAATCCCTTGATGCTCTTTTTTTGTTTTAATCTTTACCAAATGGATATATCTATCAAAAAAATGAAACACTTGATTTGGTTAAAATAGGTATCTTTCAAATATCATAAACATACTAATAAATATCATAAAATGAAACTTACTTTCATAGAAGAATAAGTATAATTTGATTTAGAATTGAGTTCAAAACTAAATTGAAATTCTACTAAACCGATCTATATTAAAGTATGTTTTACATTGATTATTATTGCTGAACCAAACTAAAACCCGGACTGAACCACCAACATTTTAAAATCTCTATCTGGTTTTGTTGTTCAATGGAATTGAGTTTCTTTACAAATATTTAGGTGAAGAATGTGAATCATGGTTGTAGTCAATACACCTAATTAATAATTTAATTCACTGTTTTGTCAATTAGTTAAAGCTAATAATTAAACTAACAACATTATTTACATTATTGAGAATCATAATAATTCATAGGTTGTGAAAAATTTTCTGGAAACTAAATATTTACTAGTATAAGTCCCAAGCGTTGCACGTAGGGATGTGAATTATGGGCTTTAGCCCATGGGATACCCGAAACCCGGTTATAATTCCAAGTTCGTGGCATGCCTGTTTGTGTTAAAAGAATATCGGGCTTAAACCAAACAGGTTTTATTTATTCCGGGTTTTATTCAGGTTTACCCAAAAGAGTAACGGGTACCCATCCGGTTTTGTTTTCTAAAAAAAAACATGTATATGTCGTTTCTTTTCTTTCACCCAAAAATTGTCGAACAATACTTAGGTTTACTTCTAGGGGTGAACTCCTATATTTACCTCTTCTAAATATGTCCAATAAGATTTTGCCAAGTATGATCTCATTTTAGAAAAACAAATAATAAATTATATAAATAAACACATTAAAAATTAAGAAACGTTGTTTGTAATGTTGTTAGTTTAAAAAAATTAAGAAACTAAACAATTTAGAATTCTCATTGTTCAGAAGATGCAAAAACTACTTTAGCAAATGAAAGTAGCAGCAATGGCGGCTTAGTGAAAGCAGTCCTAAGACAGAATTTTTTCTTCCACAAATTGTTCAGAGATCGTGACCGCTCTGTTGAAGATTCTAAAGTTTTCAGTTCAAAGAAATATATGGAGGTTTGTTCTTCTCATATGACTTGATCTCTTGTTTTTCCATAATATTCAAATTTGGGTTTCATTTGTACTGCTTAGACATTGTTTCTTTTTGTTTCAAGTCATGTCAAATTTCTCTCAGTTCCCTAGGTTTTAGTTGGCTCTTGAAAGTGCACATCATCCTCTCCTCTAGCATCATCTTCTCTGTTGCATCTCTGTCTTTCAAACCAATGTTTAAAACCACAGTCTCTTCCTGAGAACTCTCTATATCCTTTCTTTGTTGATGGAAAGTGATGAGGAAACTGAATATGTTGTAATTTGGGATTATCGGTGACTTTTGGCAGTTGAAGATCATACTAGAAAAAAAAAAAGAATTTTGCTACTAATGGATCCCATGGAATCATCTGGTGAACAGGTGAACATGATTGCTGTTTCAGAGAGTATTATTAGGCTAAGTTACTGCAAAAAGAACTGTGAAATGAAGTTGTTCTTGTTGTTGTTTTTTTCTCTAAAGGAGTTTGTGGAAGAGAGTCAAAAGCTGTTTGACTCAATGAACCAACTTCGTGTTAGTGATGAAAGTTCATCTTCTAATTTCAAGAAGAGACCTGTCATTATTATTGTTGTTGGAAATGGCATGTATATCAGTTGACTAATGTTCTTGAAAATTCAATTGTTGTTTCTTGTTGATGCGTTTGATGTGAGCTATGTGTTGTTAAACTCGTAGGTAGTGGAAAAATAGCTTTCTTCATTGTTTGGTTTGCCATACCTTTGATTCAAACAGCCGTGGGTATGTGGTGAACCTTGACCCTGCTGTTATGTCTCTACCATTTGCTGCCAACATCGATATCAGAGACACTGTTAAGTACAAGGAAGTTATGAAGCAGTATAAGCTGGGATCTAATGGTGGGATTCTCACATCACTCAACTTGTTTGCTACTAAATTCGAAGAGGTAAAAATGCCCGGAAAATTACTAGACCGTGATGTTGATCGTGACTTTTTTTTTCCAGCAAGTCATCACACGAACTTAACTTTCAGCAAAAAAGGTAAAACTAATTAAAAACAGAATTGTTTACTTCCAGCATAAAATGCAAAACTAAACAAGAACGGTAAAATTGCCTCTATTGATGAACAACAAATTAGCTTGATGAACAACAAATTGGCTCACAGTTGGCATAACCATAATTAAAAAATATTGGTAAAACAATATGGAAAAGAGGAGCACTAACGACTTTTCTTAATTTTTTAATGTGTTTCTTTTTTAATTTATTATTTATTTCTCTAAAATAAAATCTTACTTTGCATAATCTTATTGGACATATTTAGAAAATGTGAATATAAGAGTTCACTCCTAGGAGCTCTCTCACTACTTGAAAATAAATAATTGTCGAACCCTAATTTCAATCGAAGCTCTCTCACTACTTGAAAATCGAAGCTCTCTCACTACTTCGAATCAAGCTCTCTCACTATCTTCCTTGAGTCTTCCTCGTGATGTCAAGAAGGTAACTATTTTGAGGATCTGGGTGTTGTCAAGATTGGATTTTGAGAACTGGGTTTTATAGATCTGTGTTTGTTTTGTTTTCTCTTCTTTGGAGTCATTGTTCTTGGCATGAACATGTAGTTGTGGATCTCTTCCATTTAAGCTTAATAAAATTATCCTTGGTTATGTCCGATGCGTTCGAGGCTCGTCTGGGTAGTTTAGGCACTGGATGAGCTCTCACAAAACCCCTTTCGACTGTGAAGACTTGGACAGACGATCAACAAAGGGAAAAAAAAGTTATCAAGCGCATCAGTTTTATAGCTTCAACAACTTTGTGAGGAACAAGACAGAGATCAAAGTCGGATCTCAAGCTTGGAGATGCTCGTCGCCTACTTGAAGGACAGTATTCCCGGGTTAGCAGAATATATGGCTACCACAGAAGCTACCGCACCAGCCAATGCACCTGCCACTTCACCATTGTCCAATACTTCATCATCCTCTCCCTTATCTTAGAACTACTTCTCTCCTTTATCGAACTACTTCTCTCCCTCATTGAACTACTACTTTGTTTTTGTTATTTTTTGCTTTTGTTAGTGTTATGGATGGATTTGTAATGCTATGCTAGGATCTTTTGGTAAAAGAATTTATGCTTTTTTATAAATAATTTGGCTCAAGATGGTTGCAAATAAGATGTTATATTGTCACCGATTTGCTACCACATACATCTTTGAAAAAAAAAGTGTGGTATATTAGTTGCTAATACGTTAAGCTTTTGCGACTATTATTTAGCGACTAATTTGAGACCAATTTAAGATTTCCTTAGACAACTAAAATTGTCACACCATAGTCTTGATTATACGACAATGAAACTGCGTCACAAAGTTGTCGCTACATTTTTCAGTCACTATTTAGTCTTAAAGTACAATGTTTTGTACCAGCCATAATGTCGTCGCTTATATATGACGGTATGTTGGCATCACAATGTAGCTGTAAATTAGTGACTGCTTTGCGCCAATCAAATTTGCGATCCAATATTTTGCGACTACTTGAAAGAGTCTCAAATAGGGACTTTGTGAAAATTTTGAGACGATTTCGTTGGTTTCAAATTGCATGTTTTTTTGTAATTAGTTTACCAACAAATTTGTTGAAGTTATTTCTCAATCGGTCGCATAACTAATATTTAACAATCAAACTAAAATATTTAACCACAACCTCCATATAAAATTCCAAAAATCTCTAAAACAAATCTCCGGTTAATCACTGACTAATCTCAATTACCATTTTTGGTAGTTTTTTCATTAACTAATTAGGCGTTAGACCCAACTCGACCACTCGACCACCCGACTAGTGCCTAATTTTTTTTTTAACATGGCTATTAACTTTATATCAAACAAGATAAGAAAATTTGATTTGAATTAGTCTATGTTTTTATTTTAAAATAAATTTATAGCAGAAAAATCTCTATCGATGTTGATATGTCTGATATTTTATTTTATTGGACAATTTATTCAACGTACCGTACGTAAGTGCACCAAACATAATATTTTGAGCCAATTTTATCCTTCTTCTCTGATTTCTTAACCCAAGAGACTGCAAAAAAAGTCATAGTTGATTGTTTATAAAAAGTCTAACTTCAATAGTTTATCAACGCTAGTTGGCATTACTAAGGAAAACAAATTCTCCATTATATCTATATATACATGCAAACGTTATATGATAGACATAATAGAATAAGAATGGGTTCGAGGAAGCCAAGGAATTCTCTAAATCTTCTTCTATTTTTGTTGCTTTTACTTCTTTGTCTCTTCACTGAAATTAAAGGGATTGAGACCATTCGTCGGAGAGTAGGTCAGTGCCTCATATGTGTTTTTATATTCTACTGTTTTATTTTCATTATAGCTCAAGCTTTCACTGAATTTAATTTGTTTTCTTCCCGAAACCATATTTAACTAATCAAAAATATTTATTTAACCTTCAGAAATGTTTCGATGAAAGTAGTTAACAATTTCTATGGACCTTATAGATATTCAGTATCTCGAAGTCGTGGTCCCTTGTGATATTCGATAATCGAGATACGAAAGTGTATATAATTGATGTTATGGTTTTGTTTAATCGTATAATTAGTTAAGACTAAAGAGTCTTCTCTTGAATTTCCTTGCTATTTTGCTGCTCCCGTATTGAATAACAATTAGATCTTATTCTATTCTTTTAAGTTTTAACTAATAATATCATTCTATATTCAATATCTTAGCAGAAGAACCTGTTAGAGGGCGAATTGCGACCCCTCCATCTGGAACATGTGGAGGCCAAAGACTTGGAGGGCCGAAACCCCAATCACGTCCATGTCCACGTCCACGTCAACGCCTCCGTCCACGCTCGTCTACTAAAAACCCTTGAAAAATAACGAAAGAAGAAGAGAACAATATATTATAAAAATATATTTTTGTTAATATAAATAAATTTATCATAAGAATGTTACCCTTTGATGTGTATGCGGGGACATTTCCAAAACTCTAAGTAAAATATTTTAGTTGGAACTTTAGAAAAGCAATATTTGTGTAGAGACTTGTTTTCTTCTATTTAAATAAAGACTAATTTTGTATATACATATTTCTAAGAAAATGAGTATAACTTCTCTAAATATATTCGTAATTTTTTATAGATATTGTTAATATTTTTTATGAAAAGAACCAACTATATATTCGAAAATGCCTAATTTATAGTACGAGGCACTTTAAATATTTTTGGTTAGTTATTTTCTATTCAGCTTTATAACGTAAGCATTGAGCATCACGATCCATATTTTGATTTTATAAATTTGAATTAACCTACAAAGAACCCAATGATTACTCTAAGACTTGTGTGAAACTCTATGGATAATGAAGAACTTAGACATCTAAGGTTCTAGCTACCCACTCCCGTGATCTAGCTAAGCTAACTAAGAAATCCTAGAGTCTAAACTTCCCAATTGATACTACGCGTTCCTAAGAAGCAATAAGAACAAGGCCTAAACTTTGTTCCTAAAGGGAATCATTCTTTATTCTCCCGATTGGCTTCAAAATAAACCATCTAATCAATTATCTGAGGCTCTAAGCGCACATTCATATCCCTATGTGATGCAACACTCAACAAAACATGATTAAGGACATGAGTCTCGAGAAAGTATTATAAGCAAATCATCAAATCAATACCAAAGAAAGCACAAACCTTGTTAAGAACAATGCATTAAATGCAAGAGTTTTATTAAAGTCCAGTCACAAATCCTAGGTGATCAATCAGAAAAATGATTCAAGGAAGTCGTAAACCCAAATCCTACACTAGATGCATTTATGAGCTCCGTAGAATAATAATCATGCCATAGATGATAAACCAAGAACACAAATCATTGAACCATAAACTTAATAATCCAAAATCCAAATTTCATGTCAAATCTAAACAATTCCAATTTCCATGAGTGGTTATCAAGATTAGCAAGCATTAAGGTCAAAATAAGAATCACCCAACATAAATTCCTCATTGAATTCATCCCTAACATACATCTAAGCTCATTTCCATGATAATAATTGTACGAAAGAAAAGCATTAAGCACAAGAAAATAGAATCCATCCAATCTCCATATAGGTTCACACTTAAAATCCCTAAAACAACGTCTAAGCAACCCAAATCAATACAAAAGTTAAAAAAAAACGTTAAAACAAAAAGAGATAAGAGTTTGAGTAACAAATCCAAAGCATGTGGGTGGATGAGATATTTAAATCTTCTGATTTGTTGAATAAATCCTCCAAATCCCCATTGTTTGGGGTCTTATAGGCCATAAAGGCCTTCCCAAATGATGTTCGCTCTCCACTCTAGATCCCTTTTCTTCCCCCAAGTGTTTCTCTCCTGAACATTAGGTCAAAAGAAGGTTTTAAAGCAAAAAAAAAATGCAGACTGCTTCATAAACTGGGTCGGATTAGGGTCTAGATTGTGTTCGGTTAAATGTGAGTCAACAATGGTCAACACTGGTTAATATTCATTGTTCTAATGGTGTTCAGATGCAATTTTGGGATGTTTCCGCTGTCTTGATTGTTTTTAACTCCGCACAAATGCTCGGAAGACCATAATAGTCTCAAAATCACCGAAATAGATGCATATGACCTAATAAGGAAAAAACCACAAAAATAAACCAAAAACATCTCCAAAGAGACTCTTGTTTTCCTTTTGTTTATTTGTTGTTAGGTTTTTATCCTTCCAATTAAACAAGAGCGATCATTTTGAATGTTCAGTTTCAAGGTCTCATTCTTCTTCTCTCTATTCGAGAGAGTCTTCATCCGACCAGAATCTGGCAATGGCATATGACTATTTGTATTGGTTTCATTCCATTGGAGTTTTCTCTGATCATCATTCATCGTTTCATATCTAAAACGTTTCAGTTTCATCATTGAAGTGCTTGTGACTCTAATTTGGATCTCTCCAAATGGAGCAAGGGATTTCAACCACAGATCTAGGATCCATGAAAAAACGTTCCAGATTCTAAGGATCGTATGATAAGAAGAGAACGATTCTGGACAGATCTCACTAACTCTGTTATTGATGTAGGAGAACCCAAAAATGATGTCTCTGTTCACTATTAGGTAGATTGGGTTTCTAAATTTTATGTAAGAAAGTGTACCGTCCTTGTGGTCAAACTACAAGAAAACTTGCATTTTGCGACTGACATATGTGACCCTGTTTTTGGTCATAATATTTGTGACGCTGTTGTGACTACTTTACAACTAATTAACGATTACCCTTTATCCCAAAATTGCGACATATTTGCAACTTTATATTTTCGTTGCAAATTAATCAGTAAAAAAATTGGTAAAAATGTGGAAAATATGAAAGTTAGTTGTTGTACCTATCTTTTGTGACTTGTACTTTTAGTCCCCAAACCGTGGTAAAAGAGTTGCAAAGGAGTGGTAATTTGTAACTATTTTCTTTAAGCCTAAAATGAGTCACAAATGTTTTCACTATATAAAAGTTCATCGCTCACCTCATTTGTATCCATCTTAGTTGAGAGCTACAATAAAAAATGAGAGTTACAAAAAAATACTCGATGTGAGCAGGCTATCTATTGCAAGAGTGGGTGTATAATAGAATTAATCCACACACACAAACAATATCTCAAAAGAGTTTTTGGTGGGGGTGGGAGAGTTCATGAATTTTGTAGTCAGGCGATCGTTCAGAGCAGTGGAAGTAGGTTTTACTGTCCTTATGTAATATGTAAAAATTCTAAATTTGTTCATGGACAAAAAAATTCAAATCATTTGCATAGTAGATGATTTATGCAAATGATCGAGTAGTTTATGCAAATCATCATAACCTCAACATGGTGAAGGTTATGATGTAGTTTGAGGAGGATCGAGTAGTCATTATTCTAATAGAGATTATTCTAGTAGTACTCAGCCATTAGAATTATTCTCATTTTTTATGAGAAAACTACCAAAAATGTACCTTTTTGAAATTTTGAAATTTTATTTTCAAACAGATCCTTTTACTATCTCAAAAACTCTTTCCAAAGGATCCCGTTTAAAAATAAATTTTCAGTGGGGTGCAAAATAATTTATTTTCAAAAGGGTGCAAAATAAAAATGACCCCTTTTTTATTTCTAACTCTCGTTTTGTTCTAGTTTTCTTTTTTATTATATCTCTCAAATAAGATGGATACAAATGGGGTGAACGATGAGCTTTTATATAGTGAAAACATTTGTGACTCATTTGCGACTAAAATAAAATAGTCACAAATTACTACTCATTTGCAACTCTTTTACCACGATTTTGGGACTACAAGTACAAGTCGCAAAAGTTAGGTACACCAACCAACTTTCATATTTTCCATGTTACCAACTTTTTTACTAACTAATTTGCAACAAATTTGTAACGAAAAACTAAAGTTGCAAATACGTCGCAATTTTATGACTACTTTACGATGCCAGTTTCTGACTAAATTTAGCTTAGAGATAAAGGGTAGTAGTTAACTAGTCAGAAATAGGCGACTATTTAGCTTAGAGATAAAGGGTAGTCATTAATTAGCCGTAAAGTAGTCACAAGGGTGTCACAAATTTTGCTACAAAAAGAGTCTTAAAAGTTGTCATTAGCAAAATGCATGTTTTCTCGTAGTATAAGTAATTAAAGGCCATAAAGTAAAAGATACACAATATGAACCATCATGAGTTTTTGCCAGAGTCATTAATTATTTTGATTTCAACATGGAGACAAGTATCCCATTCATCTCAAATGACATTTAAATTAATATCATTAGTCAATCTAATGCTAAATGCATTTTGGAGTTTTATCATAAAGATGATAGCCAACAAAGAATAAATGAAAGAGGGACATAACAGATTTTATCTGTTAGTATATAATCTTATCATAAAGATAGCTTTGTTACTATGCACACCTTCTCAAAATTGTTTCAATTTTCTTTATTTTGTGTTAATGGTTGTAGTGAGAATATTTATATATTTTGTAAAATCTTGATACCAATATATTTGTTTGTCGGATAAAAAAACACAATAACAATTAAATAATTTAAAAAATAAATGATGAAGAAGTGAATTTATACTATCTTTTCAAAACAAAAGCTTTATTTGCTAATAGATTATTAAATATGTTTTCTTTTTCTCTAAAATCAATCACCATTTAAAAAATTGTCGGCCATTATCCATTTGAAATGACCATTGACAAGAACTTTGTAATAGCCACCACCACAAGAAGAATTTTTTTTTGCAATCATATGTAACTGTTCATCACCCGGATCATTGGATTTAATTAGCGTGGAAATGTCAGATGCAAAATTGTTGATTCCAATGAAAATCCCCACACCAACATAGGAAAACATTACAACTGTCACCCAAAGAATGAGTGATAATCTGTTTTGAAACCATTCACTCGACATGATTGTCTGTTCTCTCTCTATTTATTTTAGTTTCAAAGTATTGCTACTTTTATTTGGTTATAGATTAAAACAAATTATAAATCTAACTAAATTTTTGTTCAATTGAACTAGTAAAGTAAACAATAATCATTGTAGACATTGATGTTCTAATGAAGGGACAAATACTACTTGAACATAATCACATAAAGCTGAAAAATGTTAAATACCCTTATGACTTAGGCATTCATTGATACAAGTAATCTCGTTCACAAATTTTTTTCTATAGTGACCACTGACCAACCTAGTCATATGTTCTAAAACTCGGCCTTTGTGGTCGAGTAGTCGGGGGTTAGGCGTTTACTCGCGGAGATCTGTCGGGATTTTAGCTAATCGGTCAAAAAACAGAATTCTTAAAAACCCAATTTTTTTATTAGATTTTAAACTCGAAACCACATGTTTTGCTGTAGATTTGTCATTTTAAGCAAAAACTATGAGATAAACATGTTAAATCAACAAGAATCACGAAAAAACTGAGACATCAGTGGAAAATTAGGTTAGAATCATGCAGTACGAATAATAAACATAAAGTGAGGAAAATGGCATATGGCTGTCTGAACGCATGACTTACTTCTCGGTAGCTATAGCATCGACCACCAAACTACGTTCAATTAGTTGTTAAGTTACACAATACTTACTATATATAGATGTCAACATATAGAATTACAAAAAAAAAAAAAAAATTCCTGTTAATCTCTGATTAGTTGATTAGATGCTAGACCTTCTTCGACCGTCCGACTAGCGCCTAGCAAATTTTAGAACTTATTCAATATCCTGTCCACTATACACATGAATCCCACTTCTCTAAATTCACTTTTCAAACACACATTTTCACAATTCTTTGAGAACATTAAATTATAGAAATTGTAGTTTTTGTAATCAGATTCAGAGGAAATAACAGAATATACCTTACTAAAAAATCAGATCCCAAAGTTGACTCCACCAATACACATTCTCAAGGCTTTGTAAATACTATGAAATAAAAACACATTATCACGAATACTAATAATGACTTCTCCTAGGCACAGCAAGAGCCTTAAGAGGATACTTCATAACAACAGTGAACTCAAGCTTCTCCGTCAAGTCAACTTCATGACCTTTGACATCTTTCCACACAAACTCCTTCACCATATTAGCCACATAATACTCCAAATGCAACATCGCCAACCCAATCCCCGGACAAATCCTCCTTCCAGCTCCGAACGGCATCATCTTTATCCCTCTACTTCCGGTTATATCCACCGTTTCTTCTTCTCCCATAAACCTCTCTGGCTTAAACGCCATTGGTTCCTCCCACACCGTTTGATCTCTCCCTATCTCCGCCACCATGAAGTTAATCGTCCCCTTCTTTGGTACCTTATACCCTCCCAATACTGTATCTTCTGTGACGCTATGTGGCAACACAAAGTGTCCCGGAGGATGTCTCCGGAGACCCTCCAACACCACCGCTTTCAAATACGGCATCTTCTGTACATCTTCTTCCTCAACCTCCTTTGCTACTTCTCCAACTACGTTCTTGATCTCCTCATGTAACCTTTCTTGGATTTCTTGATTTTTAACAAGATTCGCCATGATCCATTGCAACGACGTGGCTGTTGTATCAGTCCCAGCGTTGAGAAACTCTGAGCATAAGCTCACTATCTCTTCCTCGTTTAGCTTTCTCTTCTCTTCTGGAAGCTCAAGTTCAAGCAGAGTATCAACATATGATTGTACATAGTCTTTGTTGTCTTCTTCATCCTCTGATCTCTTCGTCTTCCTCTCTTCAACGATCTTTCTCCGAGCACGAATCAACGGAAGCAAAACGTCTTCTTGCTCTCTCCTCATCTTGAGAAACTCTTCCCATCTTTTTCTTAGAATCAATTTAGTCAACTTAGGCCAAAGGTTAAGGATGTTGAATCTCCTAAAGCCTAGGAGAAGGCGTCTCTGAACAAATTCAACTTGTTTGATTTGCTTCTCATCAAGCTTGTCTCCAAAACACATGAGGACAAGAAGCGCGAACATAGCGTAATGAAGATGATCAACGACAACAATAGGTTCTTGACCTTTATGATTATGGAACCTATCAAAAAGTATATCAAGAACCCAACGACGAGCGTTGGAGTAAGATCTAACACGAGAAGGATGAAGAATCTCAGAAGTAAGGTTTCTACGGAGTAACCGCCACGTGGCTCCATATGATCCAGAGCTAATATTGTGTTGGTTGCTAGAGAGGATCTTACTGATAGGAGCTGGTGGTGGACGGTCTGCAAAAACGGCACCGTTTAGGACAAGAGCTTGATGAGCTAAGGAACGATCAAGAACGAATATGGCAGGGCGAGAAGTGATGCGGAGAGTGATGATGGGACCGAGACGGTCGTGGACCGAGCGGAGATACGAGGTGAGACCACCTAAACCTTGTCGGAGCCACTGGAGAGTTCCGATGAAAGGTAAGAAGTTAGGGTCAGGTGGTAAAGGAAGAGAGGAGGAAGAGTTACGGTGGCGAAGGAGGAGATGGAGAAGGAGAGATACGGAGAGAGAAGCCAAGATGAGTAACCAAATCTCCATTTTTTTTCTTCTTTTTTTTTTTCTGATTTAGTCTTCACAAATTTTTATTTGTTTTCCTTCTTCCCCTGTTGGTATATTACACGTGTGTGGCCAAATTCGTGAGGGAACAATATTTTTTTGTTTATCAACCTACGTGTAACGATTTATTTTTTTTGTTTATCAACCTTCTTCCTTTCTTGTATCAAATTTTAGGAATAAAATATTTTCCGAAATTTGGGAGATTTTGATTAAAAAATGGTGAGTCTACTTTTTTTGGTGCGTTGTCTGTTGCATCTTACGAATCACGAGATATTCGATTGTCCCAAGCTCCGGTCGAAAGTCATATGATCTGTTAACTTCTTTTACTTCAACTTTTTTTTTTTTGTTTTTACTAAAAGCTTACACTATAGAACAAACAAGGATGCATCATGGATTTTTATGACATCATTGATTACGTATGTTACTTAGTTTTGTGATTCTTTTCTTTATTTTATGTTTATCTGTTTAATAAATTTAAAATCTCTCCTAAGTGCAATAATCAGGATCTAAGCTTATTATTAGTATACTAAATTAATACCGCGGATTTTGTTATGAATTATTTTATCTTAATTTTTTAAAAAGTAACTGATACTTAATTACTTAAATCTCAATTTTAACACCGTTTTTAGGACAAAAATAGCGCACACTCTCATATTGAACAGATATAACATTCATTAAACATGTGAAAGACAATTTTGCCCTTTTTTACAAAACATAGCATTTTTCAGAAATAACACTTTCTTCGCCGTTTTTTCTCTGACTCGATTACGGCAACTCTGACATGGCGCTCCGACCACTTTGACAAGGTGCTCCGACGAAGAAGAACAATTGGATTGTTGATTCATTAGTGTTGAAGCAATAAAACATGAAAAAGCTTCAACACGAACAATTGGATTGTTGATTCATTAGTGTTGAACTTTCAATGTTAGGCTTGATTCATTATATGAAGTTATTTGAATCCTTAGTCGGGATTACTCAAAAATCCATAAACTCTAAGTACCTCTTCTCAAATGCTGGTAATAGTTTGATTCTGAGCTTGAGTTGTTGATTATTAGGGTTTTTGTAAATTTCTGGGTTTTTGCAATCGATAATTAGTATATCTGGATGAAACCAATTGTATCTTTTGTTGGTGCTATGGTAACTCTAGTATAAACTTTGTGATTTAACATTGATTATTTCTTGGATTATGTAATCTGGTTTATGGCTTGGCTTATTTGTGTTCTTATAACTCTTTTTTACGATATTTGTAGTTCTTTGAGTTATGCACTTTTACAAAAGAGTGTTATTGTGTTGTCTCATTGCCAAATATTATATAATAATATAGTAGCCTGCTCTTCCAAGTATATTTTCAAGCCTGTTTTTACAAGTATTTTTTATTTCTTTATGCTATTTGCTAAAAAGTTATTTAAGAAAGATATGTAGTTTTTAGGAAGGATCAGTAGATATTTAGAAAGTATCAGTAGTAATTTGGGAATGATTTCGGAAGGATACATAGCTATTTAGGAAATGATTTGTAGTATTTTAGGATGATAACCTAATATTTTTCTTTCTTGTTCTTTAACAAATTAAACAAAAGAAATGGGAGATTCATTTCCAGCTAGAACAATTATTCTATCTGATCTAAAGAGCACTCTAGCATGAGAAATATTTGAGTGCTTTGCTAAAAATAGAATTTAGGATTTCATTGTTATTACTTTTAGATAAAGTTGATATTTAATGAGCATTTGGACAAAGTAGTAGATTTTTATTTTAAATGAAACTTATGTTATCATTTTTTTGGTACTATGTTGTTTTATGGCTGGCTGTTACATATGAAAATATTTAGGAAGCATTTACACATATTAAGGAAGAATTTCTTAAAATTGAAAAATTAGAACAAGTTATAAGTTTTTTTTAAATCGAATAGATGCATACATGTACTTCAGTGTTTATGAAACTATTTAGCAACCATTTATATTTTTTTAGGAACTTTGTCTTAATCCTAACATATAGATACATATGAAAATAATATGTTTTAGAAAGAGTTCCTAAACACAATGAAATGTTTCATAAATGGCCGAAATAATGAATGAATTAGGCTTATATACTTAGGAATGATTTATACTTATCTTCTGAAAGTATTTATGAAACATTTACACATATTTATGAAGAATTTCATAAAGTTGAAAAATTAGAACAAGTTATAAGTTTTTTTAAATCGAATAGATGCATACATGTACTTGAGTGTTTATGAAACAATTTAGGAACCATTTATACTTTTTTAGGAATCTTGTCTTAATTCTTACACATAAATACTTATGAAAATAAAACATTTTAGGAAGAGCTTCCTAAACACAATGAAATATTTCATAAATGGCCAAAATAATAAATGAATTGGGCTTATATACTTAGGAATGATATGTAGTTATCTTCTAAAAATATTTAGGAAGCATTTACACATATTTAGCAAGAATTTCTTAAAGTTGAAAAATAAGAAAAAGTTATATGTTTTTTTTTAAAATCGAATAGATGCATACATGTACTTGAGTATTTATGAAACTATTTGGGAACCATTTATACTTTTTTAGGAACCTTGTCTTAATTCTAATACATATATACATATGAAAATAAAATGTTTCAGGAATGACTTCCTAAACACAATGAAATATTTCATAAATGGTTGAAAATGAATGAATTTGGCTTATATAGTTAGGAATGATTTGTAGTTATCTTCTGAAAGTATTTACGAAACATTTACAGATATTTAGGAAGAATTTTTAAAAATTCAAAAATTAGAACAAGTTATAAGTATTTTAAAATCGAATAGATGCATACATGTACTTGAGTGTTTATGAAACAATTTAGGTATCACTTATATTTTCTTAAGAACCTTGACTTAATTCTTACACATAAATATTTATAAAAATAAAATATTTTAGGAATGACTTCCTAAACACAATAAAATGTTTCATAAATGGCCGAAATAATGAATGAATTTGGCTTACCTACTAAGGAATGATCTGTAGTTATCTTCTAAAAATATTTAGGAAATATTTACACATATTTAGAAAGGATTTTTTAAAGTTGAAAAATTAGAACAAGTTATAAGTTTTTTTAAATATAATATATGCATACATGTACTTGAGTGTTTATGAAACTATTTAGGAACCATTTATATTTTTTTAGGAACCTTGTCTTAATTCCTATACATAGATACATATGAAAATAAAACATTTTAGGAAGGGCTTCCTAAACACATTGAAATGTTTCCTAACATATTTATTCTGTGTCATGCTCTGCCAGAATCAAAGTTGAAGAATTCATCATATGCGGTTCTGCATGTGTTCTTATTGTGTCCTTCAATGGTTCAATGTAGTATTCAAATCCTAACGTGGCCATTGCCCAAAGCAAATCATCACCATTAATGGTCTTCCTTTTCTCTCATTGGAATTTATCACTCGCTCTGCTCATCAAATTCTTAAAAACAAAAAATCGTTACATCATATAGAAAGACTATATCCAATGAGCAACATTAAAGCAAATCAAAGAGGTAGTACAAGAAAAAGCAAGCAATGTAAGAACTAAAACAAACCTTAACTTTCAATCAACCAACCAAAAGCAGGATTTAAGAAAACCCAAAATCTCAAACTACACAAGTAAACTAAAATCACCATAAAGTTCAAAACTTGAAAACTGTGGAGGCGCATGGTGTCTAAAAATCTAAACAACAATTTTTCCATCAAGCCTCTAAACATTTCATTGAGAGCATCAGCAAAAGATTTACGACATTCTATTAAAAAAAAATCAGAAACAGTTAATAGCAGATGAACATTGAACACGGCCAGCGAAATAACCTAAAACGTGTTCCATAATCATAAGAGAAGAAACTGTGGTTAAATGCAAAGGAACATCTGAGGTCTCTTCAACTCGCTTTCTCTTTTTCCTATTCTTGAGTCGGGTTTTCTGAGTATAACACAGAAGAGGAGACAACACCTTTACCCCAACTTCTTCTGATTTGAGTTTTTCTAACTCCAACTTCTTGGCAAGAGTCTTCGATTTCTTTGTCGTACTTGAGTGCTTGTGAAAAGACCCGTCCCGAAAACCACTAAACCGGTACCCGGTTCAATAAACGTAATCCACACAAAACCAGCATTTAAAAATTTCTAACAACTTAACCAATTAATCCATTTATTCCAACATAATAATAAAAAAAAATTCTAACAATTTAGCGGAAGCAATTTAGCAATAAGCACTAATCTGAATAACAAATATCCAATATAAATAAAATAAATGAAAACTATCCCGGTATGTCATCCTGGTCCGTCACCGCAGTTCCACGAGCTTCAGCTAGCTTTATCCTTTCCCTTACCTGCGCCATTACGAATAGACGCAGTCAGTATTTAATAAATACTGAGGAGGCGATCAACCCGTCTACTAGGTCAATTAGGACAAAATTACAAAATACTCCTCCAACATAATCGAATGTCCGGACTCGACAACAACACAACAATGATTTAATAAAATTAATTCACCACAAACTAATGAATTAAATCAATCAACGGCAATTTAAAACACCCAAAATTGACTAAAACAATTAATTCTCAACAATTAATTCAACAATAATTCATAGAAAAATTACATAAAACAATCTCATAAATAACGGCAACTTCTAGCAATTTTTCCGGAATTTATCTCAGCACTAAAAACACAGCGAAAATCACAAAACACATAATTAAATCCTAACACTGAATTATCTCGGAAAATAATTCCGTAAATCATCTGACCACGGTACTGTACTCACCGTAGCCACTAGTAGCACTTTCTGACACAACTTTTTTTACGACTTCCGGAGACTTTTTTCGCGCTGTCTACACCCTCAAATTCCGAACCTGCAACCTAATAATAATAAAATATTATTTAATAATATTTAATTATTAAATGCAATAAATAAAAAATATCATTTCACGTAAGTTGTCTTCTTCGACAACATCTCTGCACTTCACCACCATCTCTGCACTTCACCACCATCTCTGCACTTCACCACCGAACACACCCTTGTCAATGTCGCCGCCACTCGCAACACACCACCATCTCCGATCACCACACCATCACATCTCCACCGTGACTTGACACACAAGGATCCGATCAACATGCGATCAACATGAAACATTAGGAAGGGAAGAGATCCTTACCGTGATGACCGGTGGCGAGTGGTGAGAGCGAGAGGCCCTTTTCTTCTCACTCACGGCAGCCATGAACACCCACCAAGGATTGATCCACACCAAACACTTCTTTTCTCCCTTGATCTCACCAGCACCACCACTAACTCTCTCTCTCTCTATCCCTCCCTCGTTTTCACGATCTGATCTACTCGACAGATGAGGCGTGCGCTAAAAACAACGAAAAGAGGCTAGGGTTCTCGTCAACTTTTGACAAATACAGCGATTAGTCTTCCAACTTTTCTAACTTTATAAATCAGCCCCAAAACTTTTAGAATTATCAATTAAACGTGCCAGCAACAAATTGTTTTTTAAATAATTCACCCCTTACTTTTAATTTCTCCAACTAAAACCCCAAATATCAAAATAACGGATGTTACAGCTTGTTTCTGTAATTCTTTAACTTTGAGTTCAATCCATTTGCACTGCCATGTTATCGGCTATATAAACCTCCTATAGTGACCAGCCATCTTCTTCTTTCTGCCATAAAAAAAAACATATCATTCACAACATTGTCTTATAACGAGATAAATCAGAGACGCAATAGTAAGTAAAGTAAATCATAAATTTTAGTACTTTCACAATCAAGTAATACAGAGATGGAACTCAATAAATAATGTTCAATTAAAAGCACACATATACAGAAATATGAGAAAGCTTCTTGATCATTCAAAACTTACCTAACCCAGAATGGAAGAGAAGTATCATTACAACTCATGGAATCAGCTTCTTGATCATTAAAACATGTTTCACTCTCATGTTGAGAAACTGTTCCACCAAATGCGCTAGAGTATCCATCAGTTCCATCATCACATTTCGAGACTTCAATCTCATCATTGCCATTAAAACCCAATATCTCAACCTTGTCATCTTTTACTTCTTTTTTAATATAAGTGTCATCACCAACACTAGATTAACTATATTCAAAAGCCAAAAGACTACAAATTCACCTAATTCATCAATAAAAGTCCACAAGACTCACCATTTCATCGTGAATCCCAAAATCTGAGATCGGAATTGATACACGATTGGTGAAACTGATCGGGTGAAGAAGAAGAAGAATAAATTGATGATAGCGATCGATTTAGCACTTGATCGAAGCTTCACGTGATTGATTTAGCACTCGACTAAAGGTTCACACGATCAATTTAGCACTTAATTGAAGATCTGAGATCGTAATTGAAGATTTGAGATCGGAAGATTCACCAGAATTTTTTGAAATCATAATCGGAAAAATTAGAATTAATATTATTTTGAAATATTTGGGGAATAAAAATTCTGAGATTGAATTCAAATATGCATATTTTATAAAATTGGTATATATGTCTTTTTACCCTTTAATAAATGCTATTTTTGGACTAAATGTAGAGTAGTGTTATTTGTGACCAAAAAACATCAAGTAGTGCCATTCTAGGAAACTTTATATTGATCTTTTTCCAAAAATTATCTTAAATTTTATATGTTACTCAAATAAGGTAATTTATAGACTACATGTTAGTTATTTTTTTAATAATATATTATTTTAATATTTAATTTATAGGTATGTAAATATTATTTAAATTATGGAGTTTGTAAAAATTATAATTTCAGAATTCTATACATAGACTTTAAAACATTTCTTATTCCACGAATAGGCTAATTTATTGATCTTAGATTGTTTTTAAATTTGAAATCTTAAATAAGTAAACTCACATTTACTTGTGCATTGCGTTAAAAATGGAACAAAATATGAAAAGCCACATAAAAATTTAAGAACCTGCATTCAATACTCTTTTACTAATAGAGTTAAAAAAATTAAAAATTAGTCATATAACAATAGAAAAGAGTTGGACATTTTATTAAGAATCCACAATCATACAACTTTTAAACCTCTCGGTTGCGGGTTTGAAAGTGTGAATGGAGATTAAATATGACTTCTGACAATTGTGATTCGTGTTTCTGATTTCAGTTTAAGATGTAAATAAAACCACAGTGATCAAATGGACAATTCACTGATAAACCAAAAGCAAACGTGAAAAGGCATGAAAATATTAATTATGATATTAATTTTGGTTATGCTAATGTGTCAGAATGGGAGAAAATCTCTTTTCCTTTCTCTTTTAAATTCTTTTTTATGTTATATAAATTTTTTAGATATAATTATTTAAAATAATTTTATATTGTAATATATAAAATATTGAGATGAATTTTTATCTGAAAAAAAACCAACAAAATCATTCAGAAAATAGCGAAAAAATAATATATTGATTTCATTTCTTATATAGAATATAAAAATAAATCATAAATTTATCTTTATACCTTTGATCTTGAAGTTTATGTAGCCCAACTCCTCATCAGATCCCATACCAGCTCTTATTTCATAGAGATGGAGCTCCAAAGTTACCAAGAAATGGCATGTCTCCTCCTTGAAACCATTGTGTGGTTTCTGAGTGAGCTCCATGATATCCGCAGCTTCATAGAGCCTCTCCATCTCTCTGCAAATCTCCAGAGCTTGCATTGTGTGGCGATGTGGGTATCTGGTGCCAAAGAACTTTGCGTTATTCATGATGGCAATGAGCTGAGCTTCCTCTGGATCATCATTTTGCTCATATTCTGATTCCTCAGAACTGTCCTCTTCTTCAGCATTCCTCC
The DNA here is from genome assembly GCA_028015245.1 of Cardamine occulta. Lineage (NCBI taxonomy): Eukaryota > Viridiplantae > Streptophyta > Magnoliopsida > Brassicales > Brassicaceae > Cardamine > Cardamine occulta. The sequence goes on from CM051366.1 coordinate 6,906,196, forward strand.
TTACTGATTCCTCCTCTTGCACTATCTTGCCCATAGCAATGTCCCTCATGGATCTTGAGAAGCCATTTTCAGCTTGTGTTGTCAATGCTAAAGCTCTGTTCCTAGTTGTCCTTGTTATAGTGTTGCCAGAGTACCTGAAATAAAAAGAAAATTAAAGTTTAGCAAAAATTTGGAACCACTCGATCGGGCCACTCGATCAGTCAGGTTGAATCAGCAAAAATTTCCAAATAATTTTCGTATCCGACCTGATTCAATGTAGTCCTTGGTTCAAGTAACTAAACAATCACCCATAAATATCAGATTTTCAAACATAAACACCATTTAAACAATTTCAAGACAAAAAATTCAAAGATTTCTCAAAGATCAAACATTTTTAACTATGGTTGAAATTTAAAACTCCTTAAACTTTTTTAAATGAATCCATATGAATCAATGTGGGTTCTTTAATCCTTTAAACAAGTCATGGTTCAAGTGAAATTGGTTCTATTTGCCATAAGAGTTCTCACAACACTAAAAAAAAACATCAAAAATAACAAAATTCATAAAAACTTGAAGATAAACCTAGGGAAATATATACAAAGATAGCCATGGGACTTTCTCCCAAGTGAGCTTATTTTAAGTCTCGTACCTTGATTTTCTTGCTGTTCAGGCTGGTGGATGATCCTTGAGAGGCTGCGTTGACCCCTCTGGAATTTCCTTTGGTTGTGTGTAAGAGGATGCCCTTATGGCATTATAGAACTTTTGACCCATCCCAGGTGGTCTGAGCTTTCTCTTTGGTCCTTCAGGAGCTTGATGAGTCTCTTTGCTCTTGAGTTTGAGCATCTCTCTTTCCAACATCTCCACCTTTACTGCAAGCTCAACCACAACACTTTGCAGAGATAGAATTATACCTTGGTCTGCTACTGGTGTTGTAAGTGGATAGGTTGAGTTGCTCTTCCCTATACCAATATATTCTTGGTTCGAGTACCAAATCGAACCAAGTGGATTCGTAGGGGATTGTGGTGCTATCTGGTGAGGACTCGAGCGAGCAGTCGAGTCTGCGCTGTGCTTTTCTCATCAGATGCTTCCTCTTCTTCAAACGCATCATACTCAGGCATTGCTTCATCAGAATAGTAATTCTTGTTGTCATCGAAACCTGGAGATCTTGAAGGTGTGTGAGAGCTCTGTTCAACCTCTTCTTCATACTCAACCTCTTCTATAGAGAAAAGCTGGCCTTTAAAGGTTGAGTTCTTCATTCTAGGAGAGGTGTCAAATCTCATCACCAAGTCATTACCAGCATGGAGAACTATCTTTCCATTCTTAGTTTCAATCACTGAACCAGCTGGGGCTAAGAAAGGTCTGCCTAGTATCAGAGGATCTTCAGGCTCCTCTTCCATTTTCATAACAATGAAGTCAGTAGGGACTTCAATGTTGCCAACTCTCATTGGTATGTTCTCTAATAAATCGTGGGGAAGCCTAACGGTCATGTCAGCCAAGATAAGAGATAACATACTGGGTATGAATTCTTGATATCCAAGCTTCTCTGTTACTGATAGTGGCATGATACTCACTGAAGCTCCAAGATCACATAGGGAATTTCTGAACATAAGCTTGTTGATAGACCATGGTAGAGTGAATGATTCAAGGTCTTCAAGCTTCTCTTGTACCAAGATCTTCTGCTTGGTGACCATTTTACACTCATGGCTTTGAGCAGCCATCTTCCTCTTGTCTTGAATCTTTTTCAGAGTTCTTTCTCTAAACCCACTCTTAAATGGCACTAGTGCTTTTACAGCATCCTCCCAAGACATTTCAGATTCCAACTCCAGTAGCTCTTCCTCCAATACAATCTCATAGCCTTTCTCTATCTCTGCTTTGAATTTTTCTGGAAAAGGGTTTGTGACCATTGCATGTAGGTCAGCAATTGGTTTCTCTTTCTCAGTAGGTGACTCGACTCGACCACTCTGTCGAGTGGGTTGCTCGAGTGGCTCAGAAGTTGGAGAATTTTCAGCAAGAGCTTGATAGACAGCCTCCCTATCTTAAATATCACTGTCCCCAGTGATATGTGAGAATCGCTTCTTGTATAGAAGATGAAGAGGTGTTGCTGAAGAGACTGCATAGATGTTGGCAGAATCTTTTGGGTTTTGCACAGCTTTGCCTGGTAGCTGGCATGTAGTTTTGACAGATCATGAGGCAGTGTTAGTATCTATCCTTGTGTTGAAAATCTCAATCTTGTGGTTGAGATCATGATATGAGCAGTCAATATGGCTCCTAAGCTCAGAGAACTTCTTAGTAGTATCTTGAGTAGCCGCATTTTGTCCATGTAGAAGTTGAAGTAATAACATCTTCAATTCACCATCAGAAGACTGAGATGGCCTAGGACCAAACCCTAGTGGATGGTTGGTAGGTGCAGCTTATTGTTGGAATGTTCCCTGGTTTGGTGGCATCTGAACAAATGTCTTCTTCTGGCCTTGTTGCTGATTAGGATAGATCTGGTCTTGAGAATTTGCCACGTTAGTGCTTCTGTAATAGAGATTGGGGTTGTTTCTATAGTTCATATAACCCCTGTTGCAGCCAGCTTAAATCTGAATGTATAATATTTCCTCTGCGTGATCTTCCTCCCCATCTTGAGCTTGGCAAACATCTGATTCACCAACAAAATGGACTGTTTTCTGCTAAGCTAGAATGAATTTATCTAGCTTTTCATTAAGAGATTGAATCTCTTTCTTATTCTTCTCATCAGATGTTGAAGACCCTCGAATAGACCTGTGGTAATCCTCATTATAGTTTCCATCAGTGTGAGCAAGATTTTCTACCAGTTTCCAACCAGAATCTACATCCTTATTCAAGAAATTTCCATTACTGGCAGTGTCAAGTAGCATTTTGATCTTGGGAAGGGCTCCTCTGTATAAAGTGCTGAGCAAAAACTCCTTAGTGAAGCCATGGTGAGTACATTGAGTGGTGTAGAGCTTAAATCTCTCTGATGCCTCAGAGAAAGTTTCACCAGTCTTCTGAGTAAAGTTTGATATGTCATTCTTGAATCTGGCAGTTCTTGAGTTGGAGAAGAACTTGGATAAGAAAGGCTTCTTACAATCATCCAAGGTGGTGATTGATCCTTGTGGCAAAGCTCTTTCCCATTGGTGTGCCTTGTCACCTAAAGACAAGGGGAAAAGGCGCAGCTTGAAACCATCTTCTATGATACTATTTATCTTTGTCAGCTCACACAACCTGTCAAACTGATCCAAGTGCTCCAGAGGATTTTTTATGGGAAGACTATAAAACTTATGGCTCTGAACCATAGAGATGAGACCACTCTTTATCTCAAAGTTGTTGTTGGTGACTGGAGGAGCCACAATGCCTTGTCTCTAAGAATGTGTACTGGGAGCATTTCCTGCTCCAATCACTCTTGGTGGAGGAGCTTGTTGCGCTGCCATAGCGATTGGTGTCTCCTTCTCTGGTGTTGGATGAGGTGTATGTGGAATGATGCGATCGATGTGGTCTAAATACTGGAGGTTGTGATTTCCCTTTGATCTCGTTTGCATTCAAAAGAGAGGTACTCGATCGTGTTACTCGATTGGTATGGTCGAGTGATTGGTACCTGATGAAACAGAAACAGAAAATTCAAACCAAATCAGTAAATGGACAATGAAAGTAACAAACTTGATCTATGATATGTCAGTATTTTACATGATTTATGCATACATTTTCCTTCCTATTTGCTTAGTTTCACCTCGAGTTCACAATATTTCTAGTCCAATTTCCTATGTTTTTACACTTAGGAGAATTTGTACTAGCATTTGCATACATGTTGCATTTTGGAGCTAAAACAGGTACAACTTGGAGCATGGATGCTAGCACAGCCCGAGTCCCACTCGAGTCCCACTCGAGCCCGTACTCGCCACGCCACTCGAGCCCGTACTCACCATGCCACTCGAGCACAGTTCGAGTCCCCACACGAGCCCTGCCGTGCGACGCTCTCTGCTCGAGCCCACCTCCACTCGAGTCTGCACTCGACATCGCATCCCCGACTCGACCTCAGCTCCACCACGTACCACTCGTGTCACCACTCAACAACATCTACCCGTCTCAACTCGACACCACCCAAGTGCTCGACGTCCAACACATTTGACCTCCCAACTCGAGCTGCACCACCCGCGAAGACTCATCTACTTCTTTTGTCTTTTTCCATTTTAGGGTTTTCCGTATTTTACTATAAATACCACTGTTGGGTATTATCCAGGAGACATGTCTTTTATTTTTAGGGTTTTTCTCTGCCTCCAACCCTTGTTCTTGGTGTTCTTCATTTTGTAATTCAGATCTCTCTTAATCTAGTACTTAGTTTACTTTAATTCTTTGCAGTCTTACTATTCTCATCGTAATGTATCTTTCTAAACTATTTTCAATGAATTCTGAAATGTTTGATTTTTCTGGGTTCATGTTCTTGATGATGATTTATGTTCTTGAGTAGTGATTTAGGGTTTCTGATGATGGGATAGGTTAGTAGCTTGCTTATGATCGGATCCGGTGTTTAAGATTGCTTGATTGTTGAATTTCCCTTCTGGGTGAGTGTGCTTAAAGCTTGTTGCTTTCTGATAAACTGGAACAAGATCTGAGATGATTTCCACATGAGAGTGTGATGGAATCATCAGAATCAATTTTTTTCAGAGATTAGCACATCCTAGCCTAAGAGATTAGATATTTAGGGTGCTTTTTGGCTTTAGCAAATAAGTGCATTGTGCCTATCTCATCATGGTGGCTCAAGCAAAAGTTGGTATGTCAGTGGTGAGATTTGAGGTTTCTTACCATGAGAGTAGACTAAATTGTTTTAGATATTTGCTGTCTAGGGAATAGCCTTTGTGGTTGATGTTTGTTGAACACCAGTGATAATCATAAGCTGCTATTGATCGATTACCCTATTCTTAGATCCCTATTGACTTTCTATTGCTTTATCATCTTGTTTTACAGCTGTTTAATTGTTTAATTGCACTTTGCCTTTTATCTCTTTTGACTTGGTCTCTCAACTCGGTCTTGAACCCGAGTGCATAGTTGTTTGTCGTTTTCAGGCTCCATTCGATCTCATTGACTCATTCAGAGTGGTCGAGTACACTTTTTTGTTATTTTTCTGCATTGACTCAGTCATTTGACTCGGTCTAGGACCCGAGTCAAGCACCCATCTTACTGCATTTCGTTTTTAGGTTGTTAGATAAACATTTCCTTTCTATATGGCTTGACTTAGTTGTATCTGATCACATCTTGATTGGTAGCATCACACCCATTTGGATTGACACCTTAGTATTACAATGACAATGCTAGGGAATCGATACATCCTTCTGCATACACACACATAGTAAGTTGCATTGTTTTTACTTGGGGATTGCATAACTGACAGGGAATTTACATCCTGTAGGACAAGTTCCTATTGCTAGATTTTCCTTGCCCACAGAAGTAGTCCCTGAGTAAAAACACTATTATCAATCTACAAAGCTTTGAAATCCTAATTGTGCATACTAAACATCCAACATGGCAACGGCGCCAAATTGAAACAAGTTTTTTTTTCTATTTTTGCAGAGAATGAAAGCAAACAATCAAACTAGGCAAAGAGATAAAATACAGTTTTAATCAATTATAGTATACGGGGTGTGGAATATCGAACCAAACTGAATGTAAGTGCACATCAACTAGGATGTTATCTAAGCAAGCTATTCAAGTAAATATGGGGGATTGGTTTACTAACAAGCTAAATGAACTATAACCAAACCCTAAATGACACTAGAGATACTAAAGTCTGTCACACTTTAGCAAATCACGAAACTAAACAAGAGCAAATAGAAGTGAACTAACGACTCGACCAAACTGATCGAGTAGGTTGGTCGAGTGGAAATTCTAAAGACTCAAAATAAGAAATTAAACAATTAAAACGATGATTAAGACTATAGGGAAACTATAGGGACCTTAGGGACAGATTCACTCGTTTGTAAATACTATATATCATCATGGGTAACTATAAAAATTCATCCATAGGGAATTTCCCTTGACAACAGACATCACATCCAAAGACAAAGAGTCTCAAGATCCAACACTAAATCATACCCGGTTTTGTGAAAGGATTAGGCATAAAGAATCAGTCTGTTAAAGCCAATTAAGATTCATAACAAATGAGAGCCTAAGATATGATGTAAATCTATATTTTATACTTAGGTTTCATTATATTGTATCTAGATCCCTGGAAAAAGCAGATCTGATGATTTCATCACACTTTTGCTGTGGAAATTATATGAGATCATGTTTTTCTTGGCCAGAAAAGAACAAGCATTAAAATCACTCACCCAAAAGGGAAGAAAAATGAATTGATGATCAATCAAAGAAACCCATAACAATATAAAGCAATACTAGCCTAATCCATCCCTAAAAACCCTAAGAAAACTACTTACACATATAAATCATCATCAGAGGTTCAAACCCAGAAAACTCTGAAAACGGCATATCAGATAGATAATGAACCGATGAACAACTTTGGTGAAGAAATAAAGTGCAAATACTGATTTAATAAAAAATCATGAGAGTTACAAAATCCGAAAATCTGAGAACAATGAAGAACAAATGAAGAACAAGAGAGAGAAACAAAGCTCAACTAGAGTTACACTAATAAAAAATGGCGACCCTTGACATTAACCTAATCAGGAGCTTTTATACTAAGTGACAAAACAAGGGTAAATACAATATCTGAATTTTATGGGAAAGAAAGATTCCACTCGACCAGTCTGGTCGAGTGGCTCGGTCGAGTGACTTCTTGCCGGGTCTTCTGTCCATCTTCATATCATCTCTTCACGTCCAGCAAGCCTCTCTATGATCCAAGTTTTTTGCTCAAAGCTCATCCATGCTCCTAAAGCTCCAAAAGCACCTGATAAGACCCCATATATGCTATATGCATGCAATGCTTATGTACAAACACTTAAATGAGCTAAATGGAGAAAACTGACACATTATAATATAAACAAAGGATGAAACTAAGCTAAAGAGATGATAAATAGATGCTAAAAATATGTAAAATATGGTGTTATCAACTCCTCCTCAAGTGAGAACCACTAGACCACCATCATTTGATTTTTTCTTTTTTTTTCATTTTTCGTCATTGATTTTAAACTTTTTTTTTTCCATTTTAGAATTTGTTATTTTTCATAATGAAATATAAAAAGGATCACAATTTTTTTAGTTTGCTTCGGACCACTCTTTTTGTTGAACATGTCATGTGCATCATTTCCTGTGATGTGAGTTTTACAAACAAAGAATCCTAAAACTCTATAGATTCCAATCTAACATTTAATCCTTGTATTATTATTTTTTGTTAAATTTGAACACTGAATCCTTGTTGTTCTTTGTTATGGTTAAACAAATTATGAAGATTAGAAAAAAAAAAAAAAAAAAGACGAGACAAGGATTTACGAGTTTCTTTGATTTAGACATGACTTTAATTACAAACGAACCAAACCCAGTTATTTGGCTCTCGAGTGATAAATATAAAATATAAAATATAAAATATACAAACGAACATCTAGAGTTTTTGAAAAAATAGAAAATGTTTATTTTTTAATTAAAACAAAAAATATTCTGATAAATATATAATATAAAATCTAAAAAAGCCCAATAAATGTTTTAAAAATGTTAAAAACTAAAATAATTCTTAATAAAAAAATTAAAATTTCAATTCATAAATAAAATATCCAAAAAACCAAAATTAAATGTTAAAAATGTTATAATTTAGTATTTAATTTCTATGATTTTCCATAATTTTTTTAAAGATTTGAAAAGAATTTTAAGACTTATTTTTGAGTTTTATCAAATAATTTATTATTTAAATATTATTTTTATCAAAACAGTTAAAAATAAACATATTTTATGTTAAATAGATACAATTCAAAAGTTTCTGCATTATAAAAAGAATTAACAACCCCTTAATTTTGACAATTAGTGGGTGATATTTCAAAAGAGATTATAACACCATTTTTGGGCTTTTTAAGATTTCAAAAGAGATTATAATGTAAGAAATAATTAACAACTCTGTTATTGGGCTTTTTTAGATTTTATAATATTTTTTATCAGATTATTTTTTGTTTTAATTAAAAATAAACAGTTTTTAACTATGTTAAATGGATACAATATTAATTTTTGTGTATTATAAAGGAAAAACAAAATAGTTCATGTATCTAAAAAGTTTGTGTATTAGGTTTCCAATTTTGGGGATTTTTAAAAATACATGAAACATTGAATATTTTGAGATTAAAACGGCTCGGTCAACTCAAACTTCAAGGTTTTTTTGGAGTGAAAGAAGTTTAGGGTTTTTTTGACCATTTTGCATTACTTCAAGGTTTAAATGACATTTTTCCTAATAAACACAGTGTATTAATAACACACTCGGGCTATTTCTTTAGACCTTCTTTGCTCTCTTGGACCTTTTTCTATTCTCTGACTCGGCCCACTTATAATGATGCAGAAGTCCAAAACCCCAAGACCCTTCGGACAACACAAGCGAAGTTAAAGGAAAAAATCTCGTGATGACCAAATCAACGATCACTCGCAGTGGGGCATTGAAAAATGAGATGAGTGGCTCGTTGATATCTTCTTCGTCAACTCATCTATAGTTCCACTTTCTCATATAGTGGTACTGATTACTGATAATAAGGTATATAAGTCGTTGTTGTTATATATAAAAGTCAACATACATCATTAGTCAGCTCAACTTTAATATTCTTATGTTGACTAGTGTGAAATGGCAAAGAAGTCTTATTAGCTTTTTCCAAAAGAAAGGACCAAAAACTTATCTCTTAAAATTCAAATTTGTAGCCATTCGTTTTTTTTTCTTTGATAAAAGCCATTCGTTTATCAACTAGGAATCTTGTTGCTAATGTAGAAACAGCGCTCACTTGTCATCATTTAGAAATTAATTAAATAAAAATAGGAGGTTAGGCGTCTTCTATATATATCAAAGGACTTACGATGACCAAAAACAAGACGAAGAAGAAAATGAGTTCGAAGTCCCCAAATATTGCTGCACTTATGTTACCATTGCTTCTTATACTATTCACTCTTTCCTATCAAGTTGAAGTCGTGGAATCTACAGGTCGCAAACTTGGTAAGTATCGTTACAATAAATACACATACTTCTCCACATAAAGTATGTAAATTAAACATCTCTCTAATTTGGCAGTGTGGAGCTTTAATGGAGCGCCTATTGTGTGGACACCACCCTCAAGTTCATGTGGAGATTCTCCAGCAGCAATGATGTCTACCGAGTGGACGGGACGCCGACCATGTAGGCGTCGTCCTCCAGGAACTTTTATCCCTGTTTCTCAATCTCCTTAACACTTAAGAATTCGAGTTTGTGTCTCTTTGTGTAAGAACTTTGAAGTTACATCCAATAATAAAGCGTCAGTGGTTTTATGATTTGGTTTCTTGTCTGATGTGTAGACGAATGTTTGTTACCTTTTATGTATCACTGAACGAACTAATACTTATGGTCGAGTATCAATTACTAATGTTATTATTCATTATCATCCTATTATAATTAATATAAATAAGGCCGTTTGCGAATAACTTTGTTTTTTTTTATGTCGCCTTTATAGCAAAATTTTATCAACGACCTACCTACACATTAATTGTAATTTGCATAATGCTTTGTGTAAGATCTTTTTTTTTGGCTAAGTCCACAACATGTTTTACTGATAACATCTCTTTAGATTGTGATATTTCAATGTATGATTTCTAAACTTGTAGAAATAGAATCATATAGCCATGAATGTAGAGTTTTGAGTATGTAGGCTTAGGAATGACAAGATAAAAGTTCTCAACTTTGACCAATGCTTCTTTTTTTTCTTGGTTTGTTTTTCTCATTTGCTTTTGGGGATATGGATTTTGCAGAGCAACCAGGTGTGATTCAAGTTGTGCCGAGCCAGACTTACCTATTGCAGAAACCTGGTGGAGCATTTGAATTTGGTTGCAGCTATTGAATTGGGATATTAGTTTAGTCAAAGTTACCGTTTTTGTGTCTCTTTTCTTTTCTTATGGTCCAGTTTTCGTTTTTTTGTTCCATCTTGATCTTTATAGTGGTCTGATGAATCCATTGATTGATTTTAATCTACGAGATGATTGTTTATAACGATATGTCTGATTATGATGATGATGATGATGATGATGATGATGATGATGATGATGATGATGGTGATGATGGTGATGATGATGATGATGGTGATGATGATGATGATGGTGATGATGATGAAGATGATGATGGTGATGATGATGATGATGATGATGATGATGATGATGATGATGGTAGTGATTATTATTGTTTATTATAATAATTTATTAATTAATTTTCTAGTAATAAATTAATTTTTTATTAATTGATTAATTAAATAGTTAGGATGTATCAACACATTTAACCATTAACCCATCAAATTAAATAGATAATGGGTTGATTAAATGAGTTGGATCAACCCATTATCCATTTAACTCTCAATCCATTATAATGGGTCAACCCATTAACCATTTTGACACCCTTATTTGCATTACAAAAGAGAAAAGATATTCATAATAATAGAAAAATACTAGGTGAGGTATTCATGCCTTGTGCGAGTATACATTCTATTAGTAATTTTGTGGATTAATATTTTTTAAATTATTTGAAACATAATTGTTTAATATTGTTTACAAAATATTTTATTTTGTTTCTAGACAGAATATATGTATCATTTTCAAATAATTATAATAAAAAAATCTATTAATTGTTAATAATAATAGACTCGTTTTATTTTAAAGTTTTAAAATAACAAAAAGTAAAATATTATCTGATAAAATTATTGGTAAGAATTTAAATAACCAAAATAACCATTTATAAATTAAAAAAAAAAAGCATATTCTTCAAACACACTCAACGCTCATTCCATAAAAGAAAACCTAGAGCAACCACAATAATCATCAATCCATACTTGAAAATCGCAAAGGGTTTAACCGGCCAACACAATTTTAAACAATAACTTAAAATGATCAAATCCAAAGAATGAGAAAATAATAATTGGTTGGACTGTTTCATGTCATGAAGCACAGTAACTTCGCTCAGATCAGGATTACACATAATATTTGATACATTACCACGACTCTGAATAATTGGCAAACCTAAAAAGGAAAAAGATATTAAAAATAAGAGAAGACAACCAAAATTAACACAAAATATTATGTCGATAACAGAAGAAAACTGTTTTTTTCTCGCAACACAAAAGCCAAACGTTTTCCTGAATTATCAGGGCGGTTGTAATTAGGAAATTCCAAAGGTCCATGTGAACAAATCTAAAAAAAAAAATTATTTATTTAGTCAAAGCGTTATTTTATAAAATAGTTAACTCTTCAAAGCAGTGTAGATAAGGCCAAATGTCAAAATGAAGTTTAGAAGTTTGTGTTTATACGGCCACTTAAATATATACTTTTCTAGTGTTGAGTCCTCCTATTTTAGCATCCCAGATTCACTCATCATTCCTTGGAATTTTTATTTGCAACATATATAAGTAAGCTTTGACTTATCATCACAATTCAGAGATGGTTGCGATTTTTTGTGTTTATACCTTAATGGTTTATTGAATGGAAATAACATAGTATAACATACCAAAAATTTCCCTCATGATTCTAAGTTCTAGCAACCTAAGCTACGTCGAGTTATTTTCTCAATTCGTTATGTCCACCTGTGAGGAGGTAAAGAGAGGTATGGGGAATTGCTAACAATTTGTGGTTCTTGATAGTTGTTGCATAATCATTAGCCCCACAATAATCTGAAAAATATATCACAAAATTTAGAGAGTAAGTATCTTACAACAACATGCTAAGCAACTTACAACACCAATCAACATTTTTGCGACAAAACGGTCAAGGGCGGATTGGTAAAGATTTTTAAAATAGATTCTTATTTTAGATTTTTGGCTGTAAGAACTTTTGTTGTAAAAACTTTAACTGTAGAGACTGTGAAAACTTTGGTTATTATTAAAGTATGATTGCTACACAAAACTGTAGAAATTGTGACTGTTATCTTTATTATATATTGTATTTCGTACATATATAAATTATTTTAAAAATGAATTCATGTGGCAATATAGTGACAAATAACAAATATATTTAATTCATATAAAGATATGGTCCGACTTTTGGATTGAAGAACCATCACTCCGATGCAATATTTTTATGGAAAATAGATCTAAAACAATTATTGTTAATTATCAAAATATATTTGTGATAAATTACACATACATTGACAAAACACTTTTCAATTGTTGTGGCAAAAAATAAAGAGAAAAAAATAACAGATGTTCTTTTTACTTCTTACAGTAGTACAAAAAGTCTTTTATTTGTGACTTTAAAAAACTAAACGTAACTTAAGTAAAATGAGCAGTTAGACTTTAAAAGTTTTTTTTTGTTTTAAAATCCTAAAAATCTGATTGGTAATTTTTTTTGCTTTTAAAACTTTAAATTAAATTTAAAGTCTTTAGAATCTCTGCCAATCTTTATATGAATTAAATATAAGTATTAAATTTAAAGTCTTTAGAATCTCTGCCAATCTTTATCCCTCAAACTCCAAAATAACTTATAATACAGAAGAATCATACCTTCTCTGAAACAAATACAAATATTTCTCAAACATGTTTTGGTGTTATTTATGTGATATAAACATGAATATGATGGTAATAGATTCTTAGAGTTAGTAAGAACGGAAAACACATTATATATTAAGAAAAGAAAATTAAAATATGTTTTACCACATAGTTGAAGAAACTAACTGAAAATGTTGTAGACAGTATTCTAGAATCAAGTCACATCGAATACTTTGCAAATGCCAAATGCTATTGAAAGCAAACCAGAGATACGTAAAATTTGAGCAACCCACATTGTTTCTTTTTACTAACCAGCACGTTAGAATTAAAAATTATAATAGCGAACTCCCAATCTGTGTTGTTCAAGAACACATGCGGTGTAGTACATAATTTGCCACCGAATCCTCATCATTTTAAAATTTCTATTATATAGATCACATGTACAATATCCTTTTTTTTTTAAGTACAATATCCTAATTAGCACATGTATTTTATAAATTATACAATCAAGGATTGCTCTATTGAATTGGTGAACCAATGAGACTCACATTTCTACAAAATTATGTAGGGGTGGGCGTTCGGTTTTTTTCGGTTTAATCGGTTCGGGTTAATCGGATTTTTCGGTTTATTTCAAATTTGTAAATTTAGCCGAACTGAACCGAATAAACATTTCGGTTTAATCGGTTCGGTTTTTAGTTTATTCAGTTCGGTTATAAACTAAAATTGTAATTCCGAATTGAACCAAAATTTTTTTTTTTCGGTTAACCTATTTGTTTTTTCGGAGCTCCGTGCTGGTACGGCGACTTTCCTGTAAATTAATCCAACCCGACATGTCCTGTAAATTTGATCCGGTTAATCCCGGTTACGCCGCTTGCGTTGAAGGAATTCGAAAGGATCTAATTGTCGCCACCGTAGCTGCATCTCTAATCGGCTGTGTAATTATGGGAATGATGGCGAATCTCCCATTAGCTTTAGCTCCGGGAATGGGAACTAACGCTTACTTCGCTTACACCGTCGTTGGATTTCACAGATCCGGTTCAATCTTATACCGGACTGCACTCGCCGCTGTGTTCATCGAAGGATTGATATTTCTCTTTATCTCCGCCATAGGTTTCAGAGCAATGCTCGCTAAACTCGTTCCTAAACGAGTCAGAATCAGTTCCTCTGCCGGAATCGTACTTTTCCTCGCCTTCATCGGATTACAGAACAATCAAGGAATCGGTTTAGTCGGTTACAGTCCTTCAAAGAACGAGAAGAAATCGAAGAAGAAGAATAAGAAGAAGAATAAGAAGAAGAGATCATCGAAGAAGAAGACTGAAGTAAAAGAAGAGATAGAAGACGACCGAAGAAGAAAGATCGAAGAAGAAGAGATCGAAGAAGAAGATGATGCGAAGAAGAGGAAGAGTTGCGAAGGAGGCAGAATGAAAATAATAGATCTAGGGTTTTCATTTATATATGTCTCCTTAAATCTGATTAAACCAATCGGTTATCACCATCCGAACCGACCCGAACCAAAAACCGATTTCCTATTAAATTGTTTCTGATCGGTTTATGATTCAATTTTAATCAGAATCTGAACTCAAATTTGTCGGTTCGGACCGACCTGAACCGATCTACCCGAACCGGATGCCCACCCCTAAAATTATGCATAGAATTGTTTATAACCGACCTCATGTAGGTAGGTTCTCATATTAGATATATTAAATTAATCAAATAATTGTTTTAAAATATTTAATATTATGAGTTTTTTATTTGTTTTGAATGTGATATCTAAATGTAATTCATATCTCTAATGGTAACTCGTCAAACATGGTATAAAACCTAAATTAACAATGACAATTTTAGAACATCTGGTAATTAAAAATATATTTAGATTCAGCGGGTCCATTTCTCATGCACCAACATTAATGTTGCAAGCTTCTATATGTGTTAATTGTCGCTCTTAACCATTCAAAAACAATTCAACAAAGATATGAAAAATATCAAAAGCAATGGATTTAAGGAGATGCAGCAAGAAATATTTGTCCTACTTTGCATCAAGGTTTTGAAGCCTTTACTATCTTATAGATGGATACACATATTAAAGTACGTGTAATTATCGTCCCAAAACAATGTTATTTCGTGTATATTAAAAAATGAATCTAACCATTTAACATGTTTAAAGTACCTTACTTTTGAATTGTGTCACCATAAACATGTTTCAAGAACCAAAATCAATAGTTCAATGAGTTCAATAGCTCTGATATTGCAGAGATGCTACAATGTATCTTGAAGAAGATCCAGTCCTTTTCCAAGCTCAATCCAAGCTTCAACTAAGCTCAAACTTCCAATTCCTCTCCTCAACACCAAAGATCCAAACTCAAACATCTTCTTTCTCTTCTTCTCCTTAGCTCACAAGCTCTCTCCCTCTCTCAAGAATGTGGCGCCCCAAAAGAAGAAGGTGAAGGAAGAGATAAATATCTCAAGTTTTGAGAATTACAATTTAACTCCCTCAACTTTCACCTTCTTTACTAATCAAGCCCGAACTTTCGTTTTGACTTAAATCTCTCTCGATTTAACCCAAACTAATTAGGGGGTGTATTGAATTGAATATTTGGAGAGATTTGAGTTTTAATGAGTTTTGAGATGATTTGGTGAAATTTTGGTGAATTAGGAATTTTGTTATTAAATTTTCTGAAATCTCACCTAAAACCATGAGATTTTGGTCTTTGTATTTTTAGCAAGAAATCCCCTCAAATCTCACCTGAAACTTTTAAATCAAATTCTAATAATGTTTTCAATAACACTGGATTTAAGTATAAAATTTAAAATCATTAATCCAATAACACTGGATTTTAAAAGATATTTTAAAATTCATGTTTCAATAACACATGATTTATCACTAAAACTCAAATCTCTCTAAATACTCAGTCCAATACACCCCCATTAATCCACCACATTTTCTTTGGATTAATTTGGGGATAAATAATTTGAGAAAACATAAAATAATTAAATTTCGGAACACGGGCGTTACAAAAGACATGGCGAGATGTCTAATGTTTTAAATCGGTTTCGTTGAGGTTGCTGGAGGGAAGCTTCTGACAATTCACGGTCAGGATAGTGGCATGGATGTTCAGGTAGTCAGAGAGTCTATGCCAGCAGATTAATTTCTCTTTGGATTAATTTTCGGATAATTAATTTGTCAAAACCCGAAATAATTGAATTCCGAAACACGGGCGTTACAAAAGACATGGCGAGATGTCTAATGTTTTGAATCGGTTTCGTAGAGGTTGCTGGAGGGAAGCTTCTGACAATTCACAGTCGGGTTAGTGGTGTGGATGTTCAGGTAGCCGGAGAGTCTATGCCAGTGGATTTGATCATCTGCTTTGTAGTGTTGTATGATGTTATTTTGGGCATGGATTAGCTCGGTAAATTCAGAGCGCATCTGGATTGTTACCCAAGGCGAGTCATGTTCGAAAGGGAAAAAGGGAAGTTGGTGTATCAGGGAGTGAGACCGACTTCTGGGAGTATTGAGATCTCGGTCATGCAAGCCGAGAAGATGATCGAGAAGGGTTACAAGGCTTATTTGGCGACCATCGTTCTACTTGAGACTGTTGGAGAGGTTAAGGTACAGGATATTCAGGTGATTCGGGAATTCCAAGATGTGTTTCAGTGGTTGCAGGGGTTACCGCCGTCATGGTCTGACCCTTTCACTATTGAGTTAGAACCGGGGACAACACTGATATCTAAACCTCCTTATAGGATGGCTCCAGCAGAGATGGCAGAGCTGAGTAAGGGGTTTATCCGCCCGAGTACTTCACCATGGGGAGCACATGTGTTGTTTGTGAAGAAAAAGGATAGAAGTTTTTGGTTATGCATTGATTACCAGAGACTTAAGCGAGTCACCGTGAAAAACATGTACCCTCTTCCGCGGATTGACGAGTTGTTAGATCAGTTGAGAGGGACTACTTGGTTTTCCAAGATTGACTTGGCATCAGGATATCATCACATTCCGATCGATGAGGAGGATATCAGGAAGATGGCTTTCAGATCTCGTTATGGGCACTATGAATTTGTGGTGATGCCATTTAGGTTGACGAATGCACCATCATCATTTATGAGATTGATGAACAGCGTGTTCCAGGAGTATCTGGATGAGTTTGTAATTATCTTTATAGATGATATCTTGGTGTATTCGAAGAGCCTTGAGGAACATGAAGTGCATCTGAGAGTGGTTCTGGAGAAGCTGTGGGAAAAGAAGTTATTTGCTAAGTTGAGCAAGTGTAGCTTCTAGCAACGAGAGATTGGATTTTTGGGTCACATTGTCTATGCGGAGGGAGTGTCTGTGGATCCAGAGAAGATTCAGTCCATCAAAGATTGGCCGAGACCGAGAAACGCCACTAAGATTAGGAGTTTCCTTGGTTTGGCAGGTTATTATCGGAGGTTCGTCAAGGGTTTGGTGGGCATGGCAAAGTCTATGACGAAGCTAACAGGGAAAAATGTTCCTTTCGTGTGGTCCTCGGAATGTGAGGAGAGTTTTGCGAACCTGAAGATGATGTTGACTAGTACACCAGTATTGGCATTGCAGAGCTAGGTTAGCCTTATGTGGTGTATACTGATGCTTCGAGAGTTGGTCTTGGTTGTGTGTTGATGCAACAAGGGAAGGTTATTGCCTATGCTTTGAGGCAGTTGAGGAAGCATGAGGGCAACTATTCTACCCATGATCTTGAGATGGCTGCAATGGTGTTTGCCTTGAAGATTTGGAAGTCCTATTTTTATGGCTGGAAGGTTCAGTTTTAACGGATCATAAGAGCCTGAAGTATATTTTCACTCAGCCTGAGCTGAATTTGAGGTAAAGGCGTTGGATGGAGTTGGTGGTGGATTATGATCTGGAGATAACTTACGTCCTGGTAAAGCTAATATGGTTGCAGATGCTTTGAGTGCAAGCGAATGGTTTCGGCTCAGAAGCAGGATGTTGAATCTTTGGTGACTGAGGTTAGCACGTTAAGGTTGTGTGTTATTTCTCAGGAACCGTTAGGCTTAGAGGTAGCTAATCAGGCGGATATTTTGAGTAGAGTTTTTTTGGCTCAGTAGAAAGATAAAAGCTTGATTAAGGCTTCCAGAGAAGCGGGTTTTAAGTATCAGGTCTCTACTAATGGGACTATCCTAGTGCATGGGAGGGTATGTATACCTTTGGATGAGGGTTTGAGGTGAGAGATCTTGAGTGAGGCTCATGCGAGTATGTTTTCAATTCATCCTGGAGCAACTAAGATGTACCGGGATCTTAAGAGGTATTATCATTGTGTTGGGATGAAGAAGGATGTAGCTAACTGGGTTGCAGCTTGCAATGTGTGCCAGTTAGTGAAGGCAGAGCACCAGGTCCCGAGTGGTTTGTTGCGGAGTTTACCCATTCCAGAGTGGAAGTGGGATATGATCACAATGGATTTTGTGGTTGGTTTGCCAGTTTCTCAGACCAAAGATGCTATTTGGGTCATCGTTAATCAGTTGACCAAGTCTGCACGTTTTCTGGCCATCAAGAAAACTGATGGATTTGTGGTGTTGGCTAGGAAATATGTGCAGGAGATAGTGAGACTTCATGGAGTACCGGTGAGTATAGTTTCAGACCAGGATCCTAAGTTCACTTTGGAATTCTGGAAAGCATTCCAGGCTGAGATGGGCACTAGGGTGCACATGAGTACGACTGATCATCCTCAGACGGATGTGCAGTCTGAGAGGACCATCCAGACTCTGGAGAATTTGCTAAGGATGTGTGTACTGAATTAGGGTGGTCATTGGGTGGATCATTTAAGCTTGGTAGAGTTTTCCTATAAAAATAGCTACTAGGCGAATATAGGGATGACTCCATACAAGGGTATGGGAGACCATATCGTATGCCATTGTATTGGACCCAAGTGGGGGAGAGGAGCACATTGGGTGCGAGTTTTGTTCAGGAAACTACGGAGAAGATATGGGTTTTGAAACTTAACATGAAAGAAGCTCAGGATCGGCAGAAGAGTTATTCCGATAAGAGGAGGAAAAAGCTTGTGTTTGAGGTGGGAGTTAGAGTGTATCTCAAGATAGCATTATTGAGAGGTCCTAACAGGTCTATTACTGCGACTAAGCTGAGTCCTAGGTATATGGGTCCGTTTAGGATTGTGGAACGAGTTGGTGAGGTAGCTTATCGGTTAGAGCTACCAGACATTATGCAAGCATTTCACAAGGTCTTCCATGTGTCGATGCTGAAGAAATATTTGCATAAGAAAGATGAGGTGTTGGCTGAGATTCCATCAGATCTCCAGCCTAGTATGATAATTGAGGCGAGACCTTTGAGAGTTTTCGAGAGGAGGGTTAAGGAACTTCGTCGGAAGAAAATTCTGATGATGAGAGTCTTGTGGGATTCTGATGGTGTTCAGGAGGAAACTTGGGAACCAGAGTTGAGGATGGAAGCAAGGTTCAAGAAGTGGTTCGAGAAACAACTCTTGTGGGATAGAGTTGTGTTGGCCGAGTTGGTTAAGGGTCAAGTAATCGTTGCGACGATTGGGGGATTGGTGGTTCATTGGGAATGAACGGTAACGTTAGATTCGAGGAAGAATATATGTTAGTGGGAGATAATTGTAACGCTTGTGTTCCGGAATTTAATTATTTTGGGTTTTGATAAATTAATTATCCAGAAATTAATCCAAGGAGAGGGATTAATTGTGGTGGATTAATTAGTTTGGGTTAAATCGAGAGAGATTTAAGTCAAAACGAAAGTTCAGGCTTGATTCGTAAAGAAGGTGAAAGTTGAGGGAGTTAAATTGTAATTCCCAAAACTTGAGATATTTATCTCTTCCTTTTCCTTCTTCTCTTGGGGCGCCATATTCTTGAGAGAGGGAGAGAGCTTGTAAGCTAAGGAGAAGAAGAGAAAGAAGAGGTTTGAGCTTGGATCTTTGGTGTTGAGGAGGGGAATTGGAAGTTTGAGCTTAGTTGAAGCTTGGATTGAGCTTGGAAAAGAGAGACAGAACTGTCAATGTCCGGTAGAGAAGCGATTCGACCTAGAAAATCGTTGGCAAAGGTAACGAAATTTTCTAGGATTGTAGCCAAGACCTATATCTAAATGTGACCTTTTGTTTTGCGGATATTGATTTGAGTCAATATTGTAAGAGTTATCTGCGTGTTCGTCAACTGTTCTGTTTCAAACGCGATTTGGACCAGCGTGTATTCAAAGGGAGACCGCGAGTGAACCTTCTGTCAGATCGTCACAAAAGTTTGTGGGTAGCTTCAGGACATCTAGGGGAAGAGTTTCAATGGTGAGATTTGAAAGTGGACGGTTAGAATTCGTTTCGTGATCCCATCGTTCAGGCTGAGCGTACTGTGATATTTCTAGAATTTTACAGTTTAGGTTAAATGTTATTTTTGGTTGTTGTGGTTGGCTGTAAGGTGAGTAGAGCTACTGTTAGCGAGTGGGAAGTCACTGCTGGTTGGGGGATTTTTTTTGGTTTGAAAACTAGCTTTGTTTTCAAGGTGAGTACGAGACCATAGGTTATGTAAGCATTGTGTGTGCTTGTTGTGTGATGTGTATGTGTTGAGTTGGGTCCTTGTGAAATCCATGAGTTTTATTGCTTGTTTACCCTGTTGTTAGGGCTGTGGTTATTGCCTTTGTGTTGGGGGTTTCAAGTTGTGAAGTTAAAGGGGGTTGGTTGCCTTAATGTGGCAGGAGGCAAGAGCAATTGTCAGCTTTGGGCGTAGAGGGTGGATCGATCGATTCACAGGCAGATCGATCAATCCAGTGTGTGGTGTTTTAGCCGTAAGATGTTTGGATCGATCCCTCGTTCTGTGACTTGTGTTTTTCTTGTGGTTGTGAATTGTTTGCATTGTATGTTTACTTGGATGCTTTCTTATAACATGTTGATGGGAGGATCGTCTCACTCGGCGTTTAGTTTACCAAATGTTGATGCATCACTTTTGTCGATGCAGGTAAAGATAAGGCGTGATCGTAGAATCGTAGGCGATGATGGGAGGATGATTAGGACTCATAAATTGCTGTTTTTTGTCATTTTCGATGTGTTGTTAGAACTGATAGTTTTGTGGTTAAGTGCGAGTCTTACCTCGGGTTTGTAAGTGTATTTACAAGGTTGTATTATGAATGTTTAATATTTATGGAATGTTAAATATTAGTATTTTAAAAAATAATCGAGTGCGGTCGTTTCATCTCTTGTTATTTCTTTATCTCCAGAGGACATGTAAAGTGGCTTGGAAAACATAGCGGAAAAGAAAGAGGAATAACTTATCCAATGCAGTATCCACCAGCAACTCCAAGACTTGGTCCCATTCTTTTGGATATCTCACATGGAGTAAGTTTTTGATTAGTTTGATCCAGATCTGTTCCGAGTAGCTACATGAGAAGTATAGGTGGTTTTGGGTTCCCAAAACAGTTTGGCACAACACACATGAACCATTTTCCCCCATACTCCATTGTAACATTTTATCACCAGTTGATAAGCGGTTATTGATTGCCAGCAATGTATGAAACACAAACATGGGTGTTGAGTAGGTGAACCATATTCCATTTGATCACCCTTGTGTAGGGCTTGCTTCTCGGACTATGTTTCATGTTTTCTTGGAGAAAAACTTTGAAGAAAATTTATCCTCCTTGCTCCTCCACATAACCATATACGCCGTAAAACTCTGCTTTCTTCTTTAAGTATCAATAACATCTTCGATTTTGTTAAAAATCTCGGACCTGTGATGTTTTCTGTGGTGATTGATATGATATGTTCCACCGTAGAGAGCCTTTAAATACCCAAACCTATGAAGCCTATTTCCCCTGACACTTAATAATCCTACCCATGGTAGACCAATTGTCATACCAAAATGAAGTTGTTGCGCCATTGTCCACCTCCGTTTTGAACTATGTTTTTGCACATTCTCTGTATTTGAGCAGTTTCCTCCACATCCATGATCCCATTGATGTGGAATCTCTCACAGTCCAGAAAGAGCCTTTTTGGATTAAATAAATATGTATCCAGTTTATCCAAAGGGAAGAGTTTGCTGATAAGATGCACCATATCAATTTCAGACATCATACTTTTTTTACTTCAACAAGTGATCTTAATCCCAAGCCCCCTTCCTCCTTGCGCTTACAGACATCTGTCCATGCCACTTTTGCTTTTTCAGGATTTAAATCTGGTCGAGAATAGAGAAACTCTAAACAGAGCTTATCGATTTGATTGAGGCATGCCTTAGGTAGTCTAAAAGCTGAAGTCCATAAGCTTGGCAAGCTATGGATCACCAAACCAATGAGTTGCAATCTTCCTCCAAAGATAAGTACCTTGATGTCCGACAACGTATTTTCCCTTGGATTTTCTCTATAAGAGGGCTGTAATCCTCCACTCGCATTTTTCTTGTTAGTAGGTTTAAGCCCAGATATATAATCGGTAAAACTCCTGAATCAAATGGAAATTGATCTAGAATTGTCTCCTTGACTGTATTCCCTACCACTGCCATAAACAAAGTTGACTTCTCCAAATTTATGTTCAGCCCTGAGCATTTTGCAAAATCTGTGAAGACATTGAGGATGCCCTCTATTGATATATTCTTCCATCTGTAAACACCAAGAGATCATCTGTGAAGCACAAGTGTGTAAGCTTTGAATTTTGACAATATGGATGATAACCCACCAGCCTATCCGTAGCCGCCATATCAATCTCTACGACATTACATTCATGCTTATCACAAACATATATGGGGAGAGAGAGCATCCTTGTCTTAAATCCCTTTTTACTCTGAAAATAACCAGCCATTTCTCCATTTAGTTGAACTGAAAAAATGCCGATGTAATACAAAGTTTTATCCAATGGATAAATATCTATGGGATGTTAAGAGCTGTTAATGTTGTAATTAAGAAAGAAGTGCCATTGGACTGAGTCAAAAGCCTTTGAGATATCTATCTTTACTGCACACCGAGGGGATATTGAATCTTTGTGGTAGTTATTTACCAGTTCTGAGGCGAGGAGAACATTTTCCATGAGTAGCCGATCTTTAATGAAAGCGAACTGATTCGCTAAGATCATTGATATCACTTTGTAAATGACATTGCAACAAGAGACTGGTCTGTATTCTTTCATTTCCTGCACCACCCTTTTCTTCGGAATTAAAGCCAAAGTAGTATAATTAATGCCTTTGGGAAGAAACCCTTTCAAAGATCGATTGAATAGCCACCATAAAAACCTTTTTCAGCACCATCCATGCTTCTTTAAAGAATTCCATTCTGTATCCATCTGGACCTGGGGCTTTGTTTCCTGGCATCGCAAAGAGAACATCCTTTATCTCATCCTCCGTTACTACTCTTGTTAAAATATAAGCGTCTAAACAACATCATTCAAATCTCAACAAGTTCTTCAAATCATCCACTGTTTTCCCCTCATAAACAACATCATTTTGGCCTAGAAAATCCTTGGAAAATTGCACAACTTCCTTGATTTCCTCTTGAGAGCTCACTATCAAACCATCTGGTTTAACAACTTTTCTAATAGAATTTCGTACCTCCCGAACCTTCGCCGCTTGATGGAAATATCAATTGTTTTTATCACCAACATTCAGTCAATGTAACTTTGATTTCTCTTCTTGCTCCGTTAATCTGTGTTGGACTTCTGCAAGTCTAAGTCAACTCCCTATTATTATAATATTGTCCACTTTGGGCCAACTGGCAAAACCTGCATGGATTTGTTTTTGGGCTCCTTCCCAAAAGGCCTCATACTAATTGGAGATTGATTTGTCTTATATATTAGAAACTTATTTTCTAATTTTCCGATGTGGGACATTGGTTTGTCTCCCAACAATCCTCCCCTCAAACCATAGACCACGAACCTTAGCCTCCGCTCCAACGAAACCTTGGTACCTAGGCACCGACAACCCTTATTCGCAAGATTATCTTGAGGAACTCTTCTTATCGTGTCACATTCAGGGCTCTTTCCACACCAAACATGCAGTCCACACCCACTTTCCTAGGTCCACATTTTTGGCTTAAGCTCTGATACCAATTATTATGATTATCGCAAGATATGAACAAAACCTTAAGAAAAAAAAGATATATAAGAACGAGAATTCTTTGAAGCGAATACCCTTTAGTCTAAGGTTCTTATTTAAACCCGATACAAACCCTAATAGAAAGAGTAAATCTTCTAAAACATGTTGTACCGTACCGCCCGTGGAATCCCTTACTTATTCTTATTCGGACCCTAAGACAATACTAATATTTTTTAAGTCACTTTGAACAACTTCATCTCCAAGTCAGGTACAAATTATCGAGCCCATGTTCTCCTGCAGCCCTTCCCAATCATCTTGCGTGATTGAATCCGGCTTCTTCTCCAACAGCGCCTTCTTCATCCCGTTTTGATTGAGCATATCCTTCAGTTCAATTAGATCACTGCAGATCTAGGGCGTGTGGGTGTCACGGTGAAAGACAAATATAAAGCTATGATGTTGTTGTGCTCTTTAACTCCAGAGTATGAGACGTTAGTGACAGCATTATTGGCAAACAAAGAAATAATTACAATGCAGTCGGCTACTGATTCGTTGTTGGGTCATCACAATCAACACCAACAACATGGTGACAGGGCTAACTCTCAGGGTGATGGGTTATATGTCAGATTCAACCAGGGTAATGGAGGACAGAAGAACAAAGGAAAGCAGGAAGAAGAAGGCAGTTTGTTATAAGTGCCAGAAAATAGGGCATTATAAGAGAGATTTCCCAATGAATAAGAAGTAGAATGGAGGAGGAGAATCATCTAATACTGCAAACGTAGTTCAGCAAGAGGTTACTGTAACAGTTGAGTTCAATATGCTTGCAGTGACAACGAGTAATCACACAGATTCTTGGATTTTAGATACGGGCTGTTCATTCCACATGACATCAAATAAGGAGTGGTTTGAAACGTATGAAGCTGAAAATTTCGGAACTGTTAAATTGGCAGACGACAGAAGCTGCAGCATTATCGGAAGTGGTCAGATCAAATTTCGAATGCATGATGGGGTCATCAGGACATTAACTGATGTAAAGCATCTTCCAGCTGTAAAGAAGAATTAGATATCTCTACGTACACTTCACAAGAACGGTTTCAAGTATGAGACAGACGATAAAAATTGTGTGAATGTACGTAAAGGAGATATGACGGTGATGAAGGGTGAGATCACAGCAGGAAACATTTATCGATTACTCGGAAACGTGATTGTAGGTAAAACTGCAGCCGTGTCGTGTTGATTGAATCAGATAGCACAGCTCTATGGCATATGAGTTTGGGTCATATAGAAGAGCATGGTTTAGCTGAACTTCATAAGAGAAATCTTTTGGATGGTTTGAAGAGTTGCAAGATGGATTTCTGTAAGTTCTGTGTGATGGGAAAGCAGTCCAAGGCATCTTTCAAGACAGGACAACACATTACAAAGGGTCTTTTAGACTATGTTCATTCAGATGTGTGGGGGCCAACGAGAGAACAATCATTAGGTGGTAGCAAGTATTTTGTCCTCTTTATCGATGATTTTTAAGAAGGTTTGTGTTTATTTCTTGAGATAGAAGTCTGAAGTCTTTAGGAAATTCAAGAATTGAAAAGCTAAAGTAGAAAACCAAACAAGGAGAAAGATTAACTATCTAAGATCAGATAATGGTACTGAGTATACTGATGGAGAATTTCAGAAGCTGTGTGAGGAACAAAGGATTCAGAGGCACTTTACAGTGCGGAAGACACCACAATAGAATGGGGTAAGTGAGAGGATGAACCGTTCTATTGCTGAGAAAGCAAAGTGTTGAAGACTGAATGCAAGGCTTTCGAAGCAGTTCTGGGCTGAGACAGTAAATATGTCAGTCTATCTCATCAATAGATCACCACGGATCTCTCTTGAAGGAAAGATAGCAGAAGAAATATGGACTGGGGTAGATATTGATCTATCAAACTTGAAGATCTTTGGATGTCCAGCTTAAATGTTAATTCCCAGTGACGAAAGATCAAAGTTAAACTCTAAGTCCAAGAATTGTATTTTTCTAGGATTTGAGAAAGACGTCAAAGGTTTCAAGTTATGGGATCCTAAGGCTAGGAAAAAAGTAATCAGTTGAGATGTGGTGTTTGATGAGTAGTACATGCTATAACAGGCAATGATATAGTTCCGAGTTAGCAGAAGAAGATCAGGAAGAAAGGTCTAATGATACCACTAGACCTGAAGCAGAAGACATGGAGCTTTCTCCTAAGGTGGAGAAGTCTTCCAAGGTAAAGCAAAAGAGCGGTCAGAAGAACAGTCAGAAGAGCGGTCAGAATAAAGTAAATGGGAGCTTGGCAGCTAATAGGGAACCTCGTATTATCAAGGCACTAGCCAGGTACAGTTTTGAAGAGATGGCAAATTATGCACTCTCAATTGGTACAGATGATCCTTATCATTTTTGTGAGGTAATCAATAGCCGAGAAAGTGATGAATGGATGGGTGCGGTGACAAAGAAAGCAAAAAGCCTAAATAAGAATCAGATTTGGGATCTTACCACACTTCCGAAAGGGAATAAAGCTATTGGCTGCAAGTGGGTTTTCAAGAGAAAGGACGGAGTCTCCAACAAAGAACCATTAAAGTTCAAGGTGAGACTTGTAGCAAAAGGGTACTCACAGAAGGAAGGGGTTGACTATATCGAGATTTTCTCCCCTGTTGTGCGACACACCTCGATTCGAGCTGTGTTAGGACTGGTAGCTTGCTGGGATTTACACCTTGAACAAAAGATATAAAGACAGCATTTCTCCATGGAAATTCGGAGGAAGAAATTTATATGGTTTAACCTGAAGGATTAGTCAAACCAGGAGAGGAGAAGCTTGTGTGCAAATTAAAGAAGTCTTTGTACAAATTGAAGCAAGCTCCACGAAAATGGTACAAACGTTTTGACACCCACATGTTGCATATAAATTACCAGAGATGTGAGTATGATTGCTACGTCTATTTGAAGAACCAAGGTAACCATTTCCCCATATTCTTACTGTTGTATATTGACGATATGCTCATTGTCAGGACCAATATAGAAGATATTGTTGAGCTTAAGAGGTTACTGGGAGAAGAGTTTGAGATAAAGGATCTTGGCGCTGCTAAGAAAATTCTAGGAATGGAGATTCGCAGGGATAGAAGTACTAGAAAATTGTGGGTATCTAAAAAAAAAAACTATATTGAGAAGATTCTAGACAGGTTTGACATGTCAAAAGCAAAGCATATTTCTACTTCATTAGTAAATCACTTCAAACTCACAGAGACTCAGTGTCCGAAGACTAATAAAGATATCAAGTATATGGCACAAGTTCCTTATGCTAGTGCAGTGGGTTGTCTTACGTACGCTATGGTGTGTACGAGACCAGATTTAGCTTAAGTAGTTAGTCAAGTCAGCAAATACATGTCTAACCCTGGGAGACAACATTAAGAAGCACTTAAATGGATTCTCAGGCATTTGAGGGGTACAACTAACTACGGTCTCATGTTCAGTGGTGAAGATTGCAAAGACAAAACCATAGGTTTTGTTGATTCAGATTATAGAGGAGATCTTGATAACAGGAAGTCCATTACAGGGTATGTCTTTACTCTTGCAGGAGGACCAATATGTTGGAGATCTATTCTACAATCGATTGCTGCGATGTCCACCACAGAAGCGGAGTACATAGAAATGGGAGAGGCATCTAAGGAAGCACTATGGGTTCAAGGACTTGTAGCAGAATTGGGTGTTGAGCAAAGTGGAGTTCAGCTACACTGTGATAGTCAAAGTGTCATATATTTGGCAAACAATCAGGTGTATCATGCTAGTACAAAGCACAATCAAATCAGTTTTCACAAGATCACGGAGTTAGTCGCTTCAGGTGAGATCATTTTGGAGAAAGTGCACACGTCGGAGAATACAGCTGTCATGTTAATCAAGCCAGTCACCACGGAGAAGTTCAAACATTGTTTGGATCTGCTCCATGTCTTCAAGTGCTAAAAGAAGATAAACAAGCAAAGGGTCACAGAAAAAGATTTTTTTCGTCAAGGTGGAGTTTGTTGTTCAAAGTGACTTAAAAATATTAGTATTGTCTTAGGGCCCGAGTAAGTATAAGTAAGGGATTCCACGGGCGGTACGGTACAACAGGTTTTAGAAGATTTCCTTTTTCTATTAGGGTTTGTATCAGATTTTTGACGCATATATAAAAGAGTCTAAGGGTCTGTAATGGAATCATCAGATTAATAATAAGAACCCTAGACTAAAGGGCATTCGCTTCAAATAATTCTCATTCTTAATCCTCTTTTACTTTCTTAAGGTTTTGTTCATATCTTGCGATAATCACAACACTTTGCTATTTAGTGAAAGCATGAGCCTCAATTCCCATAGCATCATTATCAGGAGCTGTAAGTGTAACAACTTGTGTTGCATCCATCGCCGCATTTGCTTGTTTCGTCCTCTTCCCCAAATAACTCAATGTTTCCTTAATTAATCGTCGCAATTCCAGATTTAAAGCTTTCAGTTATTTTGAGAAAAGAAACATTATAGATGTCGGCATGTATAACTCCTCAGCGTTTCCCCAAAAATCTTCTATCATACTCTTAAACCCTACGCAGCTCGTTAGAGCATTTGTAAATTTAGAAAATGCCAACATTGCATTCCAATTCCAAGTCGGTCATCCCTACAAGACGAAATCATTTCTGCTTTGACTTCCGTGGCTTCATAACTTCTGGATTAATTTGGATACAACATCTCAAGTGATCTGAGCAACCTCTTGATTCAAAACACAATAAGCATGTGGATAATCAATACTCCAAGTATCATTGATAAGAACCCGATCCAGTTTCTTGCAGATTAAACCTTCTTCCTGTTTGTTACACCAAGTGAACAAAAGACCATGTGAAGCCATATCAGAAAGAGAGTTGTGATGAATAACCTCTTGAAAGTCATGCATACCATTTGTTGGGCCTAAATCATTATTTTCCGAGTGCATACCAAGATGTACCGTAGCAAGTACCTTGTGGGTCTTCTTCTTCTTCTTCTTCTTTTTAGTTTCTCTTGTGTCTTATTCTCTAGTCTTAATAATCTTGCTTTAGTAGATATTCTTCAGGAATGGACGTGGAGGTGAACATGGAAGTGAAGGTGGACGTCGGCATGCATGTACGTGACTGTGAGCTACAGAATAGGCGTGGACCGTGTCCTCCTGATCCGCACGAACATGATGGATCACTTATAGCTCTCTCTTAGGTCTTCCTACTGTGGATGAATGCAGAGTAAAATATAAAATTCATTTCAGAAATCAATGATGAATAAAATCGAGTTTGATTTGATACGAGAGTAACAAAATTACTCGGAATTTGTTTTATATATATAATTACTCAAAAATACTGAGAAGATTATAAACCATTCCTACATTATATTTTTGTGTGTTCAGAAACAACCAGAAAACCAATTACATCAATTTATATGTCTTGTAGCTTACTCTGATTTAAATCTATATATTGCATGTTGTTCATCACACACACACACACACACAAAAAAACCCAATAATATCATTTCTATTATCGAATATCTAAAATAATTTATCACTTCATTATGACTTGCAATATATAAATTACTTCATTTGGCCACATGGATATGAGCTCTTGCTTTCGGCTCATTTGAATACTTGGAGAGAGGGTCTATCTGTGGGTTGCACCTTCCCCAGAGGATTAGTCTGGGTCCTTCCATAGGTCTGAGATCTACCCCCTGAGTTATAAAAAAAAAACATTCTTCTTCTATCAACATTGGCCCTGTTCTTCTTCCTGTCGCGCTACAGAAACGAGCGACCAATAGTATCTAGTCACGTTTTTCACTTGGAGTGACAGAGACAGCCAATCAGCGACACTTTCCAGCGACTCTTATTTAAATTTAATACTGTAACAAATGTGGCTGGTTTTTTTGGGCGACCGTTTTGATTAGTCGCAGCATCTCCGCGATCAACACCGATATTATACTTTCCACAATCTAATCTTCCAAACAACCAATTTACAGAGTAATTTTTGGACGCTAGTTATTGTCGCTAGCGACAAAGTGCCTAACAGGGGCATATGTGTAACATATATTAGATGTGTAAAAACAAATCTTTAGGAAAAAAAGAAAAACATCTTACTTGTTTGTTCATTGAGGTGAACTAAATTATTATTCATACAACATAAACATGATAATAATATGCCCACACAGATCATAATTCTATGAATATAGGGACAACTTTTCAGATTTTAAGGTAGTTTAATTGTCTGAAAAAATATATATGTCCCAACTCCTGTTTTTGTTCCCATGATCTTCTCATATTCATCTGTAGTTCAACACAAAAACAACATTTGTTATTTAAATTCTTGTCCTGATTAACATCTTCGCTCCTAGTTAAGTCAATTTCATAATGCAGTTTACAAAATTCAATAACAGTAACCGTAAACAGCCATGAAATGGATACGAAGTCAATGCTCTGACTATTTGTATTGATCTAGTTCTGATCCAACTTAAGGCTGTAGTCAAAGAATA
The DNA here is from genome assembly GCA_028015245.1 of Cardamine occulta. NCBI lineage: Eukaryota > Viridiplantae > Streptophyta > Magnoliopsida > Brassicales > Brassicaceae > Cardamine > Cardamine occulta. The sequence continues at coordinate 6,936,289 of CM051366.1, forward strand.
CATAGGAACTTACATGTGACTATGTGAGTTGATGATCATCTTTGATATCATTTGTTACTGGTGAAATAAAGGAATTTGCTAATTAATCATCAAGAATCAAAGTCCATGGCTCTTCCAAGCCTAGAAGCTGCAAGAAGAAAAGAAAAACAATTTGTAATAGAAACCAGATCCTATTTCTTTACTTAATCTTGCACATCAAAAACAAGAGAAGGCTAATACTTAACAGAAATTTAATACTGTGTTACCTTAGTTAGTCTGAATCCAAATTATCTCTACATGTTCTTCTTATTCACGTCCAAACTGTCACCAAAAGTGAATACATGGACTCATGCTAGGCCTGTGAGAACCCATACAATACTTGGATTAGTAAATATGAGCTATAATCCATCATTTAAAAATCTCAAAAGAACAAACATCACTAGGATTGTAATAAAAAGAAAAGAGGTACACTGAATACGAACAGGAAAACGAACATGTTCTTCATCACGAACCCCAACATCTCCTTGGAGATTTGTTGTGAGAAAGGAGATTTATCACTAATAACCTTAAAGATAGCCAAAGAAGAGCAATATAAGTAAACCTCATAGAAATCTCCATAAATTCAATGTATTTGCAAGAGGGAAAAAAAAAACCTAAATTTCTAGGTTAGTCAAACAATTCAAACAAAACCAATTCTAAATTGGAACCTTATCAAACACTGTCAATTTTCCCACCGTGAAAACCAAACCAACAAAACCGTGAAAACCAAACCAACAAAGCCCAATACTCAGAATTGTGATTTCAATTGATCTTCAAAATTCGAAGAGTATTCAGCGTTTTCTAGGAGAAGGAGATTGAAAAAGCAGACAGATTCTAAGTCGGAGATGCAGAGAATTACTTGAAAAAGCAAAGTGGTCAATTGTAGGGTTTGGAAGGAAGAAGAAGATTTTTGGCAAAAATTGTGCGTAATGTGAGAGCATCTCCAACGTCTACCGATGGAGAATTTCTCAAAAAATTTAAAAATAACATTTTATTTCTATTAATAATATTTTAGTTTTTTAATACATTAACCAGTAACAATATGAAATGTGTCAATTTTAAATCATAATGGCACTACAGTAAATATTATGATTCACTTTGGTTAATCTGTATTTTGACAAAAAAAAATTAGAGTCATTCTAGTAAGCCCATTTCTATTGAGTTAATCTAGAAATTAAACCACTTTTTAGGGTTGTTCTAGTATAATTTCACTGATGTTAAAACAAAAAAAAAACTAAAATACCGAAAATAACCAAAATATTTGAAAATTTTTAGTTATATATGTGAAAATTTAACCAAAATGTATTCAAATTAAATAAATTTTTTTATTTTCCCCAATATTTTGGGTATCCAAACCCGGATGGAACCGGACTGAACCCAAACCGAAATTTATAAATACCCAAATGGGTCTTAGACATTCAAACCCTAAATCCGAAAACCCGAAAGATCCGACCCTAACCCGAACGCCCATGCCTAATCACAACCGTATATGCCATAGAGATGTGATATCTGATCAAGTAACCACGGCTGCAGTTCCCTAAAACCACGTTTCAGAGTAAACGATAAACATTCACTGTTGTGATCTCAGCCTTCAGATCACCATCATATCCCCTTTATGTACATTCACACAATTCTTATCATATATCTCATACTTGAAACTGTTCTTCTGGAGTGTACCTAGAGATGTATATTCTTCCTTACGAATAGAAGATGTTTTACATCAGTTAATGTCCTGATGACTCCATCATGGATTCAAAATTTGATTTGATCAACACCGACAATGATACATCTTCTGTCGTTTACTAGTCTAACAGTTCTGGCATTTCCAACTTTATACGTTTCAAAACACTCCTTTTTGAAGTCATGCGGAATGAACAACCTATATCAAATATCCAAGAATCTATGTGATTACCTATTGTCACTGCAAGAATACCAAACTCAACCATCACTTTATCTTCTTGTTGAACAACGTTTACAGTATTAGATGATCCCCCATATCCATTTCGTTTCTTGTTCATCGGACAATCTCTCTTATAATCCCCTGTTTCTTGGCATTTATAACAGATTGCCTTCTTCTTCCTGTTAACTTCTTGCTTTCCTTTGTTTTTTGTCCTCCATCACCCTGATTGATTCTCACATACAACCCATCATCCTGAGAGTTACCACCACCACCACGCTGTTGATGTCGATTATGATGACCCAACAGCAAATCAGTAGCAAACTGCAAAGTAATTGTTTCTTTGTTTGCCAACAATGCAGTCACCAACGTCTCATATTCATGAGTTAAAGAACACAACAACATCATACATGTATCCTCGTCTTCAACCATCAGGCCCACACGCCCAAGATCTGCAGTGATCTGATTGACCTAATTAACATGCAGTATAAATCCTTCTGGCATTTTAAACAGATACAATCTCTGCTTCAAATACAGCTTGCTAGATGGTGATTTTGACATGTAAATCTTTTTGAGCTTATCCCAAATCTCATTTGAGTAAACAAGATCAATTACCTGATCTACGACTTTGTCTCCAAGACATGTACCAATTGTCGAACCCAACTTCTCTTGCAGCTCTTCCCAACCATCATGCGTGATTATATCTAGATTCTTATCTAACATCACCTTCTTCATATCATTCTGATTCATCATATCCTTCACCTGGATTTGCTAGAGAAGAAAATTTCTTGTTCCATTGAATCGCGGAACCTCAAACTTTATGAAACCATTCATAAAAAAAACATGGCTGTTTTGATACCATTTGTTGTGGATAAGCTGGTCTACCACATAGCATTTTATCCGCTTATTCTAATTTGGGTCATTAACAATCTGATTATGATTTGGTTAACGTAGATAGTACTAAAATTTAACAAAGTAATAAGCAAACTCTGTGCGATATGCGTGTGTTCATGTTCTCAGTGGCCAAGCGAAGTTAGAGACCAATTCGATGATTTATTGATAGGGGCACTAAAACTTAGGTGTACAAGTCGTTGTTACTTTTTTATACTCAAGTCAAAGTCATTAGTATTGGCAATAATGTACATCGGATGTGGGTAGGAATATTAAGTGGTATATAAAGGATATGAGGCAAGCCATTCATTGCCAATTAGTTTTGAGTTGGAAGCCATAATCTAATCTAATATTAGAGTTTAGAATCCAATGAACTCACAGACACGGAATATATGTTATAAGAGTCGTAGACTATATATACACATTGGCCGACGTACTCTATTGGTCAGCTCAACTTTAATATTCTTCTCGACTAATATGAAAATGCCAAAGTAGTCGGATTTGGCTTTTTCCAAACAAGGGACAAAACACTTATCTCTTTCAAATTTTGAGCCATTCGTTTATCAATGACAATAATGATTTTTGTGGCTAATGTAGAAACCACATTCACTTGTCAACATTTTAGAAATAATGCTGGCTTTGAAAGAAAATTTAGTAGAAATAACAAAACAAATATCAGGTCAGGTGTCTTCTATATATTTATTACAAAACTTACGATGACCAAAGACGTAAGGAAGAAGGAAAAATGGGTTCGAAGTCACCAAATATAGTGGCACTTGTGCTACCACTACTTATACTTTTCATTTTTTCCTCTCAAATTGGAGTAGTAGAACCTACGGGCCGCAAACTTGGTAAGTGATTTCGTCACCAAAGTAAAATGATACATATCTCTTCTATAATGGGATTGAACGTTAATTAATATATTGCAGCGTTTTGGGGAAAGCCTATAGTGTGGACTGTTGGATAATTCCATTACTTGAAGAAGAAGTTATTTCCTTCTAGAAGAAGCTAGAAGAGATAGAGAAAAGGAAATATACCTAAGATCTAAATAAGTAGATTTAGATGAGATTTGAAAGTTTTCCTTTTTATAATAGAATAGAGAGGTGCTTAGTTCTATTATAAATAAGATTATATGGAGAGTTGTTTCATAAGACCAAAAAGAGAGTTTAAAGAAAGAGATTTAGTTTTGAGAGAGTTTCTAAATCTAATAAATAAAAGTTGTTCTTTATAATCTAAATTCTAAGTTTGTTCGATTTGAATTTGGGAAGGAGATTTAGTTTTGAGAGAGTTTCTAAATCTAATAATTAAAAGTTGTTCTTTATAATCTAAATTCTAATTTTTTTTTTTGAAATGGTATTAGAGCCTTAGGTAGAAGACTCAATCAAGACCGGTGCTGAAGATTCACATAACCAAGGATGGGGGACGAGAATAATACTCAACCGCGAACAAAGGATTTTGGATCCTCATCGATTCATTGTCCTATGTTAACTTCGACAAACTACACAGTTTGGGCGATGAGGATGAAAGTGATGTTACGGTTATACGAAGTCTGGGAAACCATTGATCCAGGATCCGCTGACCCAAAGAAGAATAATGTGGCGACATCGCTCTTGTTTCAATCTATTCCAGAGGTGTTAATCTTTCAAGTAGGATAGCAAACCGCAACAAAAGATATATGGGAGGCCATCACATCACGTCACCTTGGAGCTGACCGTGTGAGAAAAGCAAGACTTCAAACATTGATGGTGGAATTCGATAGGTTAAAGATGGAGGATACCGACTCGGTGGATGACTTTGCGAGAAAGATGTCCGGCATAGCATCTAAATCAGCATCTTTGGGACAAACTATCGAAGAACCAAAACTGGTGAAGAAATTCTTGAAGGGACTTCCTAGAAGCAAGTACATTCAAATTGTAGCTTCTCTTGAACAAGTCCTAAACCTAAACGAAACTGAGTTTGAGGACATAGTTGGGAGAATAAAGGCGTATGAAGAACGTGTAGGGGAAGAAACCCAAAGAGAAGACCATGGAAAACTTATTTTCATAAACAATAACCAACAGAACCGTAGAGGCTATGGAGGTTTCCGAGGAACATCTAGAGGTGGCGGAAGTTTCCGAGGTAGAGGCAGGGGTCGAGGGAGATCTAATGGACAAAACGAAGGAGGAGAAACCGTTGAAAACAATCAAACGCAGAAGAAAGATCAATCCAAAGTGATATGTTGGAGATGTGACAAACCGGGTCACTTTGCATCGACTTATCCCGAGAAACCAATAATAAAACATCAAGAGACGAACTTAAATGAGACACAAGAGGCTGATGCTCTTTATGTTCATGAGGTGGTGTTTTTAAACGAAGACAAGGTGATTCCAAAGAATTACGATATCAACAATGGCGATACAAGTGTTTGGTATTTGGATAATGGAGCGAGTAATCACATGACGAGAAACAAGGAATTTTTCTCAAGCTTAGGCAAGAATATTCAAGGGAAAGTAAGGTTTGGCGATAATTCATATGTTGACATTGTTGGGAAGGGTACAATTAACTTTTGTGCAAGACTGGTGAGAAGAAGGCACTCAAAGAAATCTATTACATACCCGACCTAAAAAGCAACATATTGAGCCTTTGACAAGCAACAGAGAATGGGTGTGAAGTGTACATGAAAGGAGACTCATTGACACTAAGAGACCCTCATGGAAGACTACTTGTACGAGTCATAAGATCACCAAACAGACTCTACAAAACACATATGGAAATTAGCAATCCTAGGTGTTTTCATATACAAGATGATGAAACTACATGGAAGTGGCATGCTAGGCTGGGACATGTAAGTTTTGGTGTGATGAACAACATGGTGGAGAAGGATATGGTCGTAGGAATGTCACATATATTACATGAGAATAATGTATGTAAAAGTTTGTTTAGCCGGGAAACAAACAAGAAAATCGTTTCCGACTAAAACCATGTTTCGTGTGGTATAAGCATTGGAGTTGATCCATGGAGATCTATGCGGACCAATATCACCACCAACACCAGCCAATAATCGGTAGTCTTCGTTCTCAATGATGATTTTCTAGGTACATGTGGATCATGTTATTGAAAGAGAAGAGTGAAGCATTCGATCAGTTGAAAAGGTTTAAAGAGATTGTTGAGAATCAAACTGGTTTAGCCATCAAGACCTTTCGCACCGATAGAGGAGGAGAGTTTACCTCATCTCAATTTAATTCATTTTGTGAGAAAAACGGAGTCACTAGGCATCTGACCGCACCTTAGACACCACAACAAAATGGTGTAGTTGAAAGAAGGAACCAGACTTTAATGGAGATGACAAGAAGTATGCTTAAGGCAATGAAGATTCTGAACTTTTTGTGGGGAGAAGCTGTGTGTCATTCAACTTACCTCATTAATCGTGTTCCTTCTAAAGCATTGAAGCATCAAACTCCTTATGAAAGTTTCACATCCAAGAAGCCCAACGTTGAACACTTGAGGGTTTTTGGTTGTGTTGCTTATGCGAAAATCAATGGGCCGCATCTTAAGAAGTTAGATGAAAGATCAAAGAGTGTGATCAATCTTGGAAATGAGCCGGGTTCTAAAGCCTATAGACTCTATGATCCGGTGGCTGGAAAGGTAATTGTTAGTAGAGACGTGGTCTTCGACGTGAAGAAGGTTTGGGACTTGTCATCACTAACAAAGAAACCCGATGGAGAACCTGGTATGTTTAAGCTTCCTTGTAATGGTGTTATAGATGATGGAGCTAGATATGGGAATGATCATGTGAATGAGCAAAACAATGATCACCAAGATTCTGATCAAGAATCTATAAACCAAGACGAAGAAGAAGAAAATGACATTAACCATGGCATGAATCAAGGAGGAGAACCTCAACAAAGAATGACAAGATATGGTTGGGTAATACATCAACCAAAGTGCCTTGATGACTATGTGTTACTTGCAGATCAAGAAAGCGAAAAACTATTGCTTACAATAGATGGTGAACCAGAGAATTTTCTTGAAGCCGAGAACTTGATTGAATGGGTCGAAGCAATGGAAGCCGAGTTGAACTCCATTACAAGGAACGAGACTTGGGAGCTCGTTGATAAACCGGTGGGTGTTAAGCCTATAGGACTAAAATGGATCTACAAGATTAAGAGAAAAGCGGACGGCACGGTCAATAAGTATAAGGCAAGACTTGTGGCAAAAGGTTATGTACAACAACAAGGGATAGATTTCGATGAAGTATTTGCTCCAGTAGCAAGACTATAAACTATACGGCTTCTCATAGCCCTCGCAGCAACAAGTAGTTGGAAGATACATCACCTAGACATGAAGACTGCTTTCTTAAATGGTGATCTAAAGGAGGAAGTTTATGTGACTCAACCTGAAGGTTTAGAGAAAAAAGGAGAGAAAGATCGAGTGTATAGACTTTATAAAGCTTTATACAGTCTACGACAAGCCCCTAGAGCTTGGAATATCAAACTCGATCAGGTCCTAAAGGAGATGAACTGTGGCTATCTATGTGAATGATTTGTTTGTGACAGAAACTTCGCTTAAGGTCATCAAACAATTCAAGGAAGAGATGTCAAGAAAATTCGAGATGTCAGATCTTGGAAAATTAACATACTATCTTGGCATAGAAGTAATTTAAGGAGCAGATGGGATTATGATCAAGCAAGAAGGCTACGCTCAAGGAATTCTTATTGATGCTAACATGGAGCCAATGGATTCAAGTTTAAAGCTCTCAAAGGCAGAAAAGGAACCGGAACTCGATGCCACCGAATATAGGAGAACTATAGGATGTCTAAGGTACCTTCTACACACAAGACCAGACCTATCGTTTGTAGTTGGAGTATTAAGCCGCTATATGCAAAGTCCAAAAGAGTGTCATGGACAAGCAATCAAGCATATATTGAGGTACGTAAGAGGAACTACAAACTTTGGCTTATTTTTCAAGAGAAACGGGTTAAGGAGGATCATCGGATATAGTGATAGTAGTCACAATATTGATGTTGATGATGGAAGAAGTACCTCGGGACATGTATTCTACTTTGGACATCACAGAAGCAACCTACCGTTGCTTTGTCTTCATGCAAAGCAGAATTTATGGCAGCTACAGAAGCCGCAAAACAAGCAATTTGGCTTAAAGAATTGTTGAATGAGATACTAAGTATAGAAGGCGAGACGGTCATACTAAGAATCGATCACAAATCAGCCATAGCTTTGACTAAGAATCCAGTGTTCCATGGAAGGAGTAAACATATTCTCTCCAAGTATCATTTCATACGTGAGTGTGTGGAGCATGTAACCGGTGTAGAGCAGAAGGCGGACATCCTCACCAAGCCATTAGAAATGATCAAATTCAAGGAAATGAGAAGTCTAGTAGGAGTTCAAGAGATCAAACTTCCCAGAATTCAAGTTGGAATTAAGGGGGAGATTGTTGGATAATTCCATTACTTGAAGAAGAAATTATCTCCTTCTAGAAAAAGAAAGAAGAGATAGAGAAAAGGAAATATACCTAATATCTAAATAAGTAGATTTAGATGAGATTTGTAAGTTTTCCTTTTCATAATAGAATAAAGAGGTGTTTAGTTCTATTATAAATAAGAGTCTATGGAGAGTTGTTTCATAAGACCAAAAGAGAGTTTAGAGAAAGAGATTTAGTTATGAGAGAGTTTCTAAATCTAATAAAGAAAAGTTGTTCTTTATAATCTAAATTCTAAGTTTGTTCGATTTGATGGATCCCACCCTCAAATTCATGTGGAGCTTCTCCAGTGTCAGTATTCTCTTCCGAGTTGACGAGACGCGGACCATGCAGACGTCGTCGTCCTCCGGGAACTAATATCCCTGTTTCTCAATCTCCTTAACACTCACAAAGTACTTCGAGTTTGTGTGTCTTTATGTTAGAATTTTGAAGTTTTATGAAATTACAAGTGTATACGTTTTTCTGTTTTAGTTTCTTGTTTCATGTGTAGGCGAATGTGATAAGTCCCAGTTACGGAACCGATTCAATGTTAATCAGAAATTAAGACAAAAACACTTTGGTTCTTAAAAGACTTAAAATAAAGTCTTTTAAGTAATCGTTGTGTGTCTCTTAAAAGAAAGTCTTTTAAGTCCCAGTTACAAAAACTAATTTTCTCTTCCTCTCTTCTTTAGTAATCGTTGATGCTTAAATACAACAAAAGAAATAAACTAACCACTAATGCTACAACTAAGAAACGTGGAGAAATGGGGATACAATCCCATTAATTAAGGAAATATAACAAAACCTTATCTCCTTCCATCTTTGACATGGTCAGACTTGGTATACTCTAATTATGTTCGCATCAGAATGTTTGCCATTTAGGACTGAGGTGCGGTGGCAAGTTTAGTTTTGTTTTAGTTTCTTTATGTCAGTCAGTTTTGGACTGCGGTGCGGAGGCAAGTCGGAATCCTTACCGGTGTGAGTGAGAGAGGACATTTCTTGCGTCGGAAAGTTTCCAAATTTGTTGTTGGTGCTTCCGGTCCAATTCGTTTTTTTTTTGTGCCCCTTTTCAACTACAAACAAACTAATATTATTTTACTAAAACGACCTTAAAACACTTAATAGTAATTTATAGAAAATATCTATATTTTAAAATAAAATCAATTGTTTTTATTTTTGTGTAAAGATGGAGCTAAAACAGTATATACGCTGAACGAGCTTATTGAGCTTAACGATTATTTTTGTTTGTTTATAGTTGTAAATTTTCCAGTTTTATTGCTGTTTACTTGGAATTTAAACTTATTTTTTTTCATGTTCTTCCAAAGGTGTTAAAAAAATTATGTAGTGTGAAATGTGTGATTTCAGATACTTGTTATTAGAATACTCAATGGAAGCTTATGTATGCACATATTGATGTAAATAGACAATCTTTGAAAATACAAAGATGTTTTACCTATGGATGGTCAAATCCTCTACTAGACGGTCTGTGAAGTTCTTGGTTAATCATTAATGGTTGTAATGTCTCACGTTTCTTAAACTTTTAGTCTAAGTGACAAGAAAGCTAATAGATGTAGCAACATATTTAGGTCTGATAGGGTTAAATTAGCTTGTATCTTGTTTCATAACTATGTTTTGTTTCTAGAACTATGATTTTTGGTAAAAAGGTTTTCAGTTTGGTTTCGTATATTTTGAAGTACATACATGGAAGAACTGAAACTCACTGTAAATCATCTAAAAGGGTCTCGTCCGCTTTTAACATTCTTTTAAAGTTCTCATTCAATTTTGATAAATATGTGCATTGGAAACTCTTGAAGGAGGTATAATGCTTTTTGTCCGTTAATTCTCAATGATATCAAAATTTCTTATCCTAATTAGTTTTGTTTTATTTCCTCTCAGATATTTGTAATTCCCAAGGAACACAGAAAATCTAAGCCTAACCCTAACTATGTTTTCGTTTTCACCATTCTTGATGACCATGTAAATGTTTTATCTCAAATTTTCTTAAATTATAATAATAGTTGTAATTATTTAAAATTTTCGTTTTTATTTATTTAAAATATAACATGTAAATCAAATGAGGGTAAAAAATCATATCACATATAAAATAATTAATCTTCGATTGGAAAAATGAAGTGTGTATTTTACAAATTATAAAACATAAATAGGGTATTTTTCAAAAAATCCCTAAAAACATCTACTGAGCTAAAGTATAACCATTTTGTAAATGAAGTTGATTATAAGGAAAACTAGATTCGTACTCGCGGTACACCGCGGATCAATTGTTTTTTATTAATTTTTTTTTATTTACTATTTATAATTATTTTTTTGTTTTTCTGTCAAATTTTTAGTTGCTATTTTGTGCTAGTTGATTTATAATTTTAGTTGTTTTCTTAAATTTATCTGTTACTTTTGTTGTTTTACAATTTATAATATATTTAATTTTGTTTTAGCATCCAATTGCAAATATTTGAATTATTGAAACTATTTAATTTTATCTTTATTTTTAAATTAAATTGAAAAAAAATAAAAAAGACCGTAAATAAATATATCAAAAACTTAAGATGTTGTTGGGACGCTATATTGTATATTAAAATTTCTCATTAAAATAAAATTTAAACATTTACTTACCGCATGACAGTGGCTCTATTGTCAACTTCACTCTCAGTGTCCACAATATATAATTGTGAGTACTTAGCATAATCACCATTTTTAGGTTTCATACTACCCATCAAATGATAGCTTCCTCCTTCTCGTAAACACTGATGTAAGAGGAACGCAAGCATTGGTATTAGGTGCCTTAGTTGTTGGAGTTATTGGACTTTGTTTTGTGAAAGTCTTGTGTTTATTGGATGGTTTAGAAGAACCATGAAAATGATGGGGAATAATCCCTGGTTTTTTCATGGCACTAAAACGTATTAAAACAACAACTATAGTTACATCAGAATGAAAATGTAAAAAAAACTGTAATTATTTTATCTAATGATCACACACATGCACGTCAATTTTAAATCTAAAACTGTAACTAGAGGTGTCAATTGGGCATGCCCGCACCCGTTTGGCCTGCCCCGCGATGGGCATTTTTCATTTTGTGACTGTGGCGGGCATGCCCGTTAGGACTGCGGTTATCAAAAACATGTCCAGACCCGCCCCGCCTAAACCAACGGGTTAGCGGACCGGCCCGCGAGCAATGATTTTATGGTCTTATTTTGCTATGAAAAACGTAGAGAAGTCAAAGAACGAGATGAAAGGAAGAAGATTCAAAAAATTAAACCAAATCCTTATTACAATTTTGATTAAAATAGCTTGTTACATGTCATGATCAAGTCACTACTTATTGTTTAATTCAAGTTTTGGTTTAATTAATTGAACAGTTTTATAATATATATACAACAATAATTTTGATGGTCTCGATTAAATTAAAAGATATGTTTGTTACTGAAAACTTTTTTGTCTCATTTTTCTTCGGTTTAAGAAGAAGAAGAAGCAGCAAAAATAAAAATAAAACATCAAAAACAATGTGAGAAAGAAAAAGAAGAAGCAAAACCAGAAATGAGAAAGAAAAAGAAGAAGGAAAAGGCAAGCACGTTTTATGGATTTGAAATTGTATGATTAGAATTTAAAATTTGATACAGAAATCATGTTATGAATTTAATTCAGAAATCACGTTAATATATCAACTAAACATGACAAATTACTAGCTTTTAGTAATTTGGTTGAATGTGTCTTAGCTTCAAGCCCTTAGTGTTGTCGTCTTTCAGTTTTTGAGTTTTAGGTTCGGTTGAGTTTTTGAATTATGAGATGCTCTGTTTCTATAATGTCTATAATTTATTTTCGAACGAGCAAATACATGAAGGACTAGGGTTTTTAATTGGACATTTGTTTGAATAAAACCCTCTAAGTGAGACAGAAAGTTTTACTAGGTTTTAATAGATTTTTCTTTTGCGGACAGCCCGTAAACCCGCAAGCCCGCTACGGGTAACTCCGCCAAACCCGCAAACCGCAGCGGATCAACCGCGAGACCCGCTTCTAAATGGACATAAATAATAGTGTACAAACCCGCCCCATGGCGGATCTACACGGACCTAGTCCGCGGGCATATGCCCAATTGACATCTCTAACTGTAACTATGTCTACACCAAGATCACACACATGAGCGTCAAAATATTAAATTGTCAGATTTTTGTAAAATTTATTTTTTATTCATATTTTTATTTTGCATAACTACTTCCTTTCTTTTAAGATGTATACTAATTTACACATACTTACGGAATATAAAGTTGTGCAGTTAATGCTACATCATTTAACATGAGGAAAGTATATATAACCTTCTTTAGGCCAGAGACATAAGCCTTGTCGTGAACATTTGCATTATCTTCTATAGTCACAGTCTTGGAATTTGCCAGCTCATGAATCTCTGAGCCACGGAACTGAAATACACGAGGGAAAAATATCACTTATGAGAATTCATTGATAGATCTTAGGTCATTTTCAGTATAAAAAGACAGAGATCTTCACCACCGAAGAAGCAAAGTACCCAACAAAAAGAAGGAAATAGAAAGAGAATGAAAAATGAGGCTTCGAAGACACTAAATGGTGTATACAACAAAATCATACGTACAATATATATTTAACATTTTATGGAAAAAATAATTTTATCTTTAGTTATTTCCCAATGCTATACAATCACTATTATTTTCATGAACCTTGTAAGAACTTCAAAAGAGTTTTGAAAAACTAAACAAAGCTTTTAGATGAAGTGTAAACCATAATTATGCATAAACAAATAGAATTTACTCAGAGAAATGGAAATTGCGTTGGATTCATCTGATTTATTATCTAAAGGTGGTTTCTCATATGAAATATTTCAAATAGAATAAAATGGTAAAAACAACTAACTCTCAGAATCTAATAGATTAAGAAAACTCTAATAGAGGTCTAGAGAAAATTGAAACGATTATGTTTTAGTATTGATGATTAGTGTAGGTATTTTATAATATATAATCTTGTTATTGTAATTTAGTAAATTTATTTATCACCAGAACATTACATTTTGATATGATTTAGCTGATTTTAATGAATTTAGTGCAATTGACGTCAATCAAATATAATTATTTGTATGGTGATGAAAATTTAGCTGTAATTGAGCAGAAATATAGAAGTTACATGAGGTAAGTTTACTTATAAGTAGTGTTTGGAAACACCCTTTTAAAGTTCTTGCTTTTTAATAGTGTGTTAGATTTTTAGTATATTTGTGTGGAAACAAGTTTATTGTAAGTGTTTGAAAACAGGTTTTATCTTAAATTTTTTAAATATTATTTATTTAGATTGTTTGGCAATATCCTTTTAAAATAACTCTTTTTAATAGTGTAGTAGAAGTAGATATGTCATAAAATGGTTTGTTAGTAGTTTTAGGATATATATTTGGTATTCAAGCGGTATTTACCTAGGTAGCATCGAAACTCTCTCCGAGGTCTGTTTCCCATTTCAGAAACGTTTCAGAAACGGAAACTCTTGGAAATTCAATAAAAAACGCGATGGAAACACGTTTTCTAAAAACCACCATTTAGAAACGCGATGAAAACATCTATTTACATTTCGGAAACGCGATGAAAACTTACTTTTTTTTTGAAAACTTATTAAATAAATAATTTGGAAACTTGAGATATGCATAAATATATGTATTTTTTATCTTTACAAAATTCTAACTTCTTTTATTATACACCGTTGATAAGGTTAAAATCAACGGAGACCGAAGACATTAACCTTCTGACTTCTCTTCCTCGTCTCACTTCACTTCTCTTTCTTAGGGCTGGCTTCATCTTATTCATCTTCTTCTTTCACAAAACATTCAGAGTTTTTCTTTACAGAGAACTAAGAGTTTCCATCCATGGAATCTGCAGATTCTTCGCCACCACCGGAGTAAAATCCTTTGCCTTCGAGAATTAGAGATTCTGAAACTTGGTCAGTTTCTTTTATCTCTCTAGCACTTGTTGTTAACTTCTCTAATTGTATATATTTTTTTGGATCTCTCATGTCAGATTGTTGATTTCTTAGCTCGTTCTTTTTTTAGGACTAAATTTAGGTTTGAAGGTTTTGATTTCTCAAACGGTGGCATTACCAATTTCTCCTTCAACTCCATTTCCCGAGTTCACATGTCAATGGGAGGAATGTGATAAGGAAATGGAGTTGAAGGAGGAACTGGTAATGGTACAGTTTGTGGAGCTGCAGAAGAAGGAAGAGCGACTGATTTTTTTTGTCTAGGCAGGTATATAAGCTATGTTGCACTGGAACGGGTACGGGTGCAAAAAACGGGGACGGGGACGGGGACGGGAAACGGGGAAGTAAAATTTTCCTAGGTACTGGTACGGCAGGGTAAGACACCTTATCCCACCTTATCCCACCAATCATCATTCAGAATCTTGTCCTTCACAAATCTTGCTTTCTCTATGTCATCATCTTTATAAGTAGACCACTCGTCACTTATGACCATGGTTTGAAGGCCGACTTTGATAAGTTTCATTCTCTTAAGCATAACAACAACGGAAGCGAAACGAGTATCGGCAACCGAAAGCAACTTAAGAGGAGAGAACTTACAAAAGATCGATAGCCTCATGTTGTGGTTCATGATAAAGTTTTTGATGGCGAGAGCATCCCCATGGACGTGTGTTATCCAATTGCACGCACCATATGTTTCTGCATTTGCTTCCACATTCCTTGCTGCACAAATATTCTTCAAAGCAAGATTGAGTGTATGAACAACACATGGTGTCCAATAGATGTGAGGATACACAGCCTGTATTAAATCTCCAGCCGCCTTACAGTTTGCTGCATTGTCAGTGATGACTTGCACAACATTTTGATGGCCAACTTCGTTTATAACTTCTTGTAGCAAATTAGCAATGAAGACCCCACTCTTCACTTCGCCTGAACAATCCACAGCCTTGAGAAACAAAGGAGCACTTTCAGAAATAGCAATGAAATTAATGAGAGGCTTTCTTTGAGGATCACTCCAACCGTCTGACACAATAGTTACCCCTTTTTCTGGCCATGTTGACTTAAGTTTTAGTAATTCCTTATCAACATGAACTCTCTCTTTATCTAGCAAAGTAGTTCTCAACTTGTTATACCCAGGGGGCACATAACCATCAAGTTTACTCTCAGCAGCAAACTGATATGACCTATAATAGTGAGGGTTTCTTGCAAGATTAAACGGCAGACCTCCGGTGTAGAACAATCTTGCGATTTCTTGGTCCAATTGGTCCCTTGCTGCAATACCAAATGATCTTTCAATAGGTGAAAAACAAGACTTCCTTTTCTTGAAGCCAAGATCCCCTTCACAAGGCAATGGAACTTCTTTTCTTCCCAACTCTTTCTTCTTCTTCTCAAACTCGTCATCCAACCTTCCAAGTTCAAGCTTCTTACTCATTGTTACATTCTTACAAATAGCAACTCCATGCCCGGTTCTTCCAAGTAAATGTGCTTTAACTCTGGAATACGAACCTTGTTTAGTCTCACGACAAAAATGACATGTAAAACTCCAAGTTCCTCCTGTTTTTTTCTCTAGCTTAGTCACATAACGCCACAAAGGAGCTTCTCCACTTTCAACTTCAGGTTCAACTGATGAATTGGTACACTCATTATCGACGCTTCCTTGAGAACTATTCACTGACATTGTAAAACGAAAATTTGTAAGAAAAAAAACGAGAACAAACTTTCACACACACATTTTTTTTTTGTTAAAAACACACACACAGTATTTGTTTAAAGTACTCTGAATCCATTAACGTACTCTGTTTTTTTCTCGACTTGCTCTGTTTTTGTTGTTTGAGACGTGCCGGTGAGTTACGAGTCGTAACGTGAAGAGAAGGTGAAGAGAGAAAACAAACAAACGTGATGAGTTATTGATTCAAAACCCTAGTTTAAAAATTCCCATTAATTCCTTTTTTGTTTGAGTTTTTATGGGAAATTAGTTAAATTTTGATTATTTATACATGGGGACACCAATTTTTTCGACTAAACGTACCCGGAACGTCCCAGTATCTCTTCCCATCCCTGTCTTCCCGAGACGTCGCGGGGACGTTCCCATGCAGTACCGATCGCGTTTCCGAGACGGAGACGTCCCCGGGACGGGTACGTGCTTTAAATTGCCGTTCCCGTGCATCATAGTATATAAGTATATTATTTTTTTCTTTCTCTTATGTTTATTGTTTTGATTGCTACAGCATTTATTCTCTGTGGATGTGTATGAAATGCTAATTGTTTGAATTGATGGAGACTTCAGTCACTAGCTCAGCCATTTGTTTTGTTTGATAGTATTGTTGTTGCTTGATATGTGTATATATGTGATGAGCTTATAAATCTCGTCAGTTCCCGTTTTGATATTATTTTAAGTGTCCTCTTTAACTCAAGAGAAATCCTCCAATCGAGGAAGTGATAGATTCTATTGTTTTTGTTGATTTTCTTAAGAAAGAGGATTACCCTCAGATTCAGGCTAGAGAAAGTCTGGCTCTTTCAATTTATTCAATCTTCAGTTCAGTGTAGTCATCTGTTATGAATTCTGATTTTCTCTGATCCTTTCTAGTTTGAGGCAGCTTGGGCTTTAACAAAAATTGTGTCTGGAACATCGGATCACACAAAGGTTGTAATCAATCACAATGATGTTCTGATCTTTGTCCAGTTTCTTGCTTCTCCTAGTGATGATGTCCGTAAGCAGGTATGGTTCTTATGACGATCTCAAGATTATGCTCTAATCTGCAGACTGTATGGGTGTAGAGTAGCGTTGCTCGTGATACACCACGGTGCCGTGATTTTGTTTTTCAGAAACAGAGGATACAAAGCAGCAGTTACAGGAGATCAATGCCTTTGAGGATTCCTGGATCGATGAGCTTTGTAAGTTCTCTCAAGAAAGAGATAAATCATGGCAGTCTAAACTCGAAGCAATGCAGAGACAACACGCCATGGATTCCGCTGCTCCTCAAAGAAAGAGTTTTAATGATTTGGAAGTCCAAGTCTGTGGAGAGAACTCACAAGTTTTAGTAAAAGAGTTGTATGAATCTTTTAATTATGTACTTTTACTTTGTAATATAGGTATTTTGTATCATGGTTTCCTATAAATATATAAATAAAATATGGCATTTTTCTTTATAATATGTCATATAATCCAAAAACCAAAATAACATTCTCCCTAAATTAAAAGATTTTGTGGACAAAACTCACAAGTTTTAGTAAAAGAGTTGTATATATTGGTCAACTATAATTAGATTCATGAATGTCTTAAATAGATTCATGTATGTTCATTGTCTCTTGAGGTTCTCGTCTGTTGAGCTTCTCGACTTTTCCTTGTACAAATATAGATATCCTATTCTTAATGAAATTATCAATTCATAACAATCCCACATGGTATCAGAGCTACTGATCCTAACTTAAATTTTCTTCTCTACCGTTCTTTCTTTTCTTTTCTTCTCTTCTTCTTTTTTTTCCTTCCTTCGTCTCTCTTCTTTCGTCTCTGTTCTGACTTCATCATGTCGACAGATTCATCAGCAACCTCGGCTGAATCTACCACCATCTTTAATGTCTCCAACCTCAAAGCCTCTCTCATCTCTCTCAACATGTCAAACATCACGAAATTAACTCCATCAAACTTCATCACTTGGAGACTACAAATCTCTGTTCTCCATGAAGCACATGAACTTCACTGGTTCATCAGTGATGACGATCGCACTCCTCCATAGATGATCACCCCACGACAAGCGAGGCCACGGCCAATTCGGATTTCGCGGCCTGGAAACAACAAGACAAGCTCTTGTACATCTCTCTTATTGGATCGCTTTCTCTGGCGGTTCAGCCAATCGTTGCGAGAGCAACTACTTCTCGTGAAATTTGGCAAAATTTTCATCGCACCTACGGCAAGCCCTCGCGTGGACACATAAAACAGCTGAAACAGCATATCAAAAGCATCAACAAAGGAAAAAATCAATTCATGATTACATGCGCATCATTCCCAACAAAACAGATCAACTAGTGTTGCTTGGTGCTGCTCTTGAGCATAAAGATCTTCTTGACGTTATCACCGAAGGTCTCAGTGAATACTATAGGACCATTGTTGAGATAGTTAATGGAAGAGATGTGCCAATCACGCTTGATGAGCTATATGAGAAACTCATTAATCATGAGATTTCCCTAAACTCAACATAAGCATCACTTATGTTCCTGTTACGGCAAACACAGTTCAGTTTCACTATCAGACAAATCATGGTGGATTATCTAGTTCTCGTGGCGGATCTTCTAACTCTTGTGGTGGCTTCCATCCCTCACATCCTTACCTGGCCAAGTGTCAACTTTGTGGTGTCCAGGGTCATGGAGCAAAGCGTTGTGCTCAATATCAATAACCAACAGCTTCACCTCAGTTTCATCCACAAGGAGCTTCTCCTTATCGTGGACCTACGACTTGGCTAGCCCCGCATCTACCTCTCCCACCACCCTAGTGGCATACTCAGGCACACCACACAACTACCAGCTCACCAGATTTCTCCCCATGGTTTCTTGACAGTGGCGCCTCGCATCACATCGCAAGTGACTTAAGTAACCTCTCACTCCATGCTCTGTACAATGGGGGAGATAATGTGTTGATCGGAAATGGCTTCGGGCTTCTAATAACTCATATGGGTTTAACTTATCTTCCTCTGATCACTCGCAATCTTCATCTCAATAATATTTTATGTGTTCCCGATATGAAGAACAATTTAATATCCGTAAACAAGTGGTACAAAGCAAATAATGTCATGGTTTAATTATGTCCTTATGATTTTCAGGTGAAGGATTTCAGCACAGGGACAACACTACTCCACGGCAAGGCTAGTGAGAGAGTGTACGGCGACACCAACATATTGTTGAAACAGGGCTTGCGCCCCTTTCACATGCGGGTATTCAACCAACATATTGGACATACTCTTTTGTTGCCGCCGTTTATCTACTCAACCGTCTTACTTTTCCAAATCTTGCCCATTCATCTCCTTTTCAACTTCTTTTTCAATCCGTTCTGAATTACACCAAACTACGAACTTTTGGTCTTTGCTACCCTTGCGTTTTGCCTTATGGTCATAACAAGTTTAGTCCTAAGTCAACACCGTGTGTCTTCCTAGGATATTACTTAAGTCAAAGTGCTTTTTTGTGTCTCGATGTTGCTACCTCTCGGACGTATGTCTCTAAACATGTCGAGTTTCATTAGGCGTTGTTCCCCTTTGTCACTTTGTCCAAACAGTCTTCTTCTTCACCTATTTTCTCCTTCGGAAATGGTCTCAGCCTCTATTAATCATATGTTTCATTGGCCACTCGCGTTGGAACCGTGCCCAGTTCCTTCTCCTACTACAATCCTGACGATACAACCACCAGTGGACTCATCTTCGGTCACACCGTCTTCACCGCCTGCTTCTCCAATCATTCCTCCAGCCATACTCGGGCCTGTGGCCTCACCAGAAATTGCACTGATCGACTCACCGGCCATTGTACTGATTGTCTCACTGGCCATTGCTGCACCACCAACTTTATCCACCCATCCGATGACTACACAGTCTCAAAATAATATTTTAAAGCCACATCCGAAGTATGATCTCATTGCCATACTCAAAGAACTTGAACTGGAAAATCATACACAAGCATTGAAAGATAAGCAGTGGCGTAGAGAAATGAGTGTTGAATATGGTGCCTTTGCTACAAATGATACGTTTGAATTGGTTGACAGGTATATGGAAAAGAACATTGTTGGCTCCAAGTGGATTTTCCGAATAAAACGGCTACCTGATGGAAGTATTGAGAGGTATAAAGCGAGACTCGTTGCCAAAGGGTTTCATCAGCGTACAGGAATCGATTTTCATGATACTTTTAGTCTAATCATCCAGCATGCTATGATCCGGCTTATTCTTGGGTTACGGTCCATGAAAATGCCCACTATCTACTGTGACAATATTGGAGCTACCTATTTATCGGCAAATCTCATATTTCGTTCGAGAATGAAGCATCTTGCGCTTGATTACCATTGTGTGCATGAGCAAGTCCAGGCCAAGACTCTTCGTGTATCACGTATTAGTTCAGCATATCAACTCGCTGATGCCTTGACGGAACCTTTTCCTCGAGCTCGGTTTGTTGATCTGACTTCCAAGAGTAGACTCTCTTCTCGGCGTCTGCTTGAGGGGGCGTATTGGTAAACTATAATTAGATTCATGAATGTCTTAAATAGATTCATGTATGTTCATTGTCTCTTGAGGTTCTTGTCTGTTGAGCTTCTTGACTTCTCCTTGTATAAATATGTGTATCCTATTCTCAATGAAATTATCAGTTCATAACAATCCCACAGTATGAACTTGTTTTTATGTATTTTAACTTTGTAATATAGGTCTTTTGTATCATGGTTTCCTATAAAATATGACATTTTTCTTTTTAATATTCAAATTATCGAAAAACCAAAATAACATTCTCCCTAAATTGCTATATTGCAGAATGTTATCACTAAAACAATTAATAAAAATATAAATGCTATAGAAAATATAAAATACTAGAACAAACTACAGAAATGATTACATATATTGAATGCTATAGTGAAATTAAAAATTGCTATGAAGAAAACAATTAATAACAAAGTACAATTGCTATTGTGTAATATACGATTACATAAAAAAACACTATATTAAATGAAGACACGATACTTATCTAAAGTGCATTATTTGTTACTTTAGAGGTTTAAAATGCTATTTTCTCAAGAAAAAAAAAGTCCAAGGTAAAAGAAGAACAAAAAAGTCAATCTAAAAGAAGAACTTAACTAGCGTCATTGCTTAACTCGTCTAGGAAAAAAAACTTCCTTCAATATTTTCACAAGCCAATAAAGGACAGAGTCGCAACCTAATAGTATCTATACTTAGTTTTCACTAGCTATTAGAGTGTTAAAATCAAAATTAGATATAGGTTTGATGTAAACCCGATACAATGTGTGTACCCGGTTATGACTCATCCTATATAAGAGAAACCAATGTAAAATTGTTGACTAAGTTGAATGAGAATGAATTCGTTGTTTCAGTTTGTTGACTCTAACAAACTTCTTCGTCTTCTTTCTTGATTCTTCTAACATGGTATCAGAGCGGTGAAGCTAACTTCACCATCTTTGATTTGAGCTTCCGATTCTTCAATTACTTTTGTTCTTTGACCTAGATTTATCGGGATCTTCAACCGATTGATCAATTTCTTCAAACATTTTCTCAAAATCGAATTCAAAATGGTAACTCTTCGTCGAACATCAAAACGTGTGGTTCGTGGGACTAATTCAGGTTCCATGACATAATCCGCACCTTAATCGAAGACTAATCGACCTATTCCGACAACATCTGAACCTATTCAGGCAACATCTGAGCCTATTCCGGCGTCTGAGCCGATTCTGGCGATTCATACACAAAATTCATTAATTCCGATGACAAATGCAGCTAATCTTTCTCGTTTCACGGTACTAGGTCAACCTACTGCTAATCCTGCCTTAGGTTTTCAGAATTCATCACAAGAACAGTTTAACTTTGATGAAATTCAATATGCACCGTATTTCTTGAGTAGTGGTGATAATCCTGGAGATTCTATCATTTCTGAAATCTTGGATGGAACGAACTATAATACATGGAGTATAGCAATTACAGTTGCTTTAGACGCTAAGAATAAGCTAGCTTTCATTGATGGATCTCTTCCTAGACCATAAGAAATGCATTTGTATTATCGTATTTGGTCAAGATGCA
The DNA here is from genome assembly GCA_028015245.1 of Cardamine occulta. NCBI lineage: Eukaryota > Viridiplantae > Streptophyta > Magnoliopsida > Brassicales > Brassicaceae > Cardamine > Cardamine occulta. Next base: position 6,958,319 of record CM051366.1, read on the forward strand.
ATAGCATGGTCAAGTCTTGGATTCTGAATTCAGTAACAAAGCAGATCTATGGGAGTATTTTGAGATTCAATGATGTTTGTGAAATTTGGAAAAATCTCATGTCTCGATTTCATATTACAAATATGCCAAGATCCTATCAATTCACACAACAAATCTGGTCTCTCCAACAAGGTTCTACGGATTTATCAACATACTACACAAATCTTAAGACACTATGGGATGATCTTTAAGGAGCAGATTGTGTGAAAACTTGCAAGAACTGTAATTGTTGCAAGGTTAATGCTTCAAAGCTTGAACACAGCAAAATCATTAAATTTCTGGCTGGTTTGAATGACTCTTATTCTGGTATTCGAAGTCAAATTATCATGAAGAAAAACATTCCAGATCTTGCAGAGATATATAATCTTCTTGATCAAGACTTTAGCCAGAGGAACACCAATCCGGTTTAAAATGCTTATGTGTTTCATGTGGCTACACCAGAAACTATTCCAGCCTCGGTTAATGTTGCTTTCAATACTCAGAAGACTAACATGCCTATATGCTCACAATGTGGTTACAATGGACACACTATAGATAAATGTTACAAAATCCATGGTTATCCAGTTGGCTTGAAGCATAAGACAGCCTGCTTCAACTTCAACCAAACCTATTGTGGCTCAATTGGCTTAGAATCCTAAGATAAAACAAGGAAATGCTCAACTTACTCAAGATCAGATGCATAATATCAGTGATCTTACTCAAGATCAGATTCAAAGCATCATTGTCTACTTCAACACACAGTTGGCTACACCACTTGATCAGACTTCATTGCCACCTCCCTCTGGCACTATTACTGATATATTAGTATTTTGTCCCATTTTAGCTAGTCTTTTTATATTGTTTTCGAGTCTTTTCAGGTATTTTAAGGCTCTGGAGCATGGATTGAAGATGTTGGAAGACATTGGAGCAAAAGGAGCAAATTTGAGCCAAAAGACGATTTTCCGCCTGGTCGAGCACCTGCTCGGACCTGGCGAGCACCTGCTCGACCTATTTTACCTAGGGACGCATTTTTAATTTATTTTATTTTATTTTTAGAATAAATAGAGGCAAGCCGCCTCAGACTTGGAAGACGTTCGTTTTCAGACTTCAGTTTTCGTTCTAGGTTATTTTTGGTTTCAAGACTCCTCCACTTTGTTCTTTTCGATTGGGATTTCTATTATTCAGCTTTGGATCTCTGTTCCTCTACTGTCGATCAATCCATAACTTGTTTGAGAAGTTTTCCTGAACCTTACTCTTTCAATAAATCATGAACTCATCTCCTTGCTTTGATTGCTGCGATTGATTGTGAACATATTGAACCTGTTTGTTAATGCTTATCGTCTTCATTAGATCCGGGCGAGAGTTTCGGTATCTAGGTTGTTAGATAAAGGTGTCGATACATCACGAGAGTGGGGCGACATTCACTTGTGTTTGAGTTCTAGACCGGTAGTTAATTAGCCCTGAATAGCTGCTCAGCCTTGTCTCCTAATCACCAGCGAAATACCTTGACCTAGTCCTTTTTAATTAATTGTTTACACCGATTTTATTTTATTATTTTGCTGTTCCGAAAATTACACCAAATCTCATTGTCTTAGCTTTGAATCAAAATCTCATAATTTCATAGCGTAACCTTGGTCTCTGTGGATTCGATTCCTTTTATACTATTGCGATTGTTCTGTGCACTTGCAGTATTTAATTGGGTTAAAACATTGTACATCAAGTTTTTGGCGCCGTTGCCGGGGACCAATTGCGTTACCTTTGATTTTTGATTTTGTTTTCAGTCTAAGAAACTACTGATCTTTATTTTTATTTGTTTCTGCTATGTGTCAGGTGCATGACTAGTAGAAGAACGAGAAGAAATTGCACCGAAGATCTAACCATCCTCACCAACGAAGAGTTAGCTCGCATCGAACGTCAAAACCGTCAAAAGAGACTTACAGCTGCTCCGGTCATCATGGCTAAACAAGACAATGGTATGGCTGCTCAGTTACAGTTGCTAAGGGATCAGATTGCTCAGTTGAGAAGGGAGCAGCCACAAGCTCCACGAGTTCAGCCGGGTATAGGGGATTCGGATAATCCCCATGCATTTTATCAAAACCGCTCAGCTATTGTTTCTCCAACAATTCAGAGGCAAGACTATGAGATCAAGCCTCAGATGATTACATTGGTGAAGCAACACCTTTTTCATGGACTGCCAGCTGAGATACCGATGGACCACATCGAAAATTTTGAAGAAATCTGCAGCACCACCGGTTCTAATGGGGTACCGCCGGAATTTCTAAAATGCAAGCTGTTTCCATTTTCTCTTGCTGACAAGGCTCAGAGGTGGTTGAAGTCATTGCCAGCCGGTTCTTTGAGGACGTGGGATGAAGTTAGAGCTGCCTTTTTGGACCACTTCTACACTAAGTCCAAGACAGCCGCTCTACGGAACAAGATTTTGTCTTTCCAACAACATTCTGGTGAAGCTTTTTGTGAAGCTTGGGAGAGACTGAAGGAATACCATAGGGAATGTCCTCATCATGGTTTTAAAGATGAACAGATTCTGGGAATATTTTATGATGGAGTTGAATGGGACTACCGCAACGCCCTAAATGCCGCGAGTAACGGGGATTTTATGACAAGGACTAGAGAAGGTGCTTTTGAGCTGATAGAGAACCTTGCTTCAAGCTCTAGCAACAAGTCTCCTGAGTATGATAGGTCCAAGAAAGTTAACAGTGTGGACACTCAGAAGATAGATGAGCTGACGGCTAAAGTAAATCTACTCCTACGCGAAAGTCAAAGACCGGTCAAGTTTGTGGAAGAGAATGGGGCTGCGCCTATTTCTCAAGAGTTTGAAGAAGATGACGATGCTGGAGTACATGAGGTGAATTATGTGAGTAGTCAAGGATTTGTCCAGAACCGAGGGTTCAATCAAAATTATCGGAGCCACCCCAACCTTTCCTACCGAAGCACCAATGTCGAGAACCCACAAGACCAAGTTTATCCGCAACAAGGAGGTATCAATCAGTTGCCACAAGCTCAGGGTTTTCAAAAGTTTTACTCCAGCAACACTCAGGGGAAGCAGTACATCCCTAATCAGAATCAGAATCGGTTCCAAGGAGGAAACCAACAACAAAACACCAATTTCACGGCACCACCACAAGCTGCCTCCGCGCCTACATCTCAAGATGAACTGAAGAGTCTTATGCAGCAGCTAATGGTTAACCAACAGAAAGCATCTACTGAGATTAATGCCAAGGTAGATCACATGTACACTGATCTAAATGCCAAGTATGAAGCTGTTACCGCGCATGTGAAGAAGCTTGATACACAAGTAGCTCAAACCGCCGAGGTTATCAAGAGACCAGCTGGAGCTCTTCCAGGTAAAGGTGAATTGCCCAGTAATGTATATCACGTGAATGCTGTTGAGTTGAGGCGTGGAAAGTTGCTGGTACCGCCTACGATGAGAAGCTTCCACGGAAAGGCTAAGGAGAAGAATTCCAAGCACCAGGTTCAAGGAAGTGATTTTGCTGATAAAGATGGGAACGTTGAGGTTGGATCAAGCTCAGGAACACCTCTGGGAACTGTTCCAAACGATTCTGAAGAAAAATTTTTGGAGCACCCCAATTCTGCTACGGAGCACCTGCTTCCACGGGGTGCTCCCACGAAAATTTCAAAAATTCCAGAAACTCCACCAGAATAATTCTACGTACCTAAGGTCCCTTACCCAGTACCTCTAAAGAAATCTCGCAAGAATTTGGAGGATGCTAAGTGCAAGGAGATGCTTAAGGATTTGACGGTGAAGCTTCCGTTGGTTGATGCCGTGCAAATGATGCCTTCTCTCAAGCGATACATGAAGGAGCTGGTTGCTGGTAAGGTTGTTGAGGAAGAGAGTGTTATGATTGTTTCTAAGGAGTGCAGCGCCATACTTCAGAGTAAGGTGTTGAAAAAGAAAGAAGATCCCAGGAGGTTTGTTATTTCGGTAAAGATAGGACCATGCACATTTGCTTGTTCTCTGTGTGACTTAGGTTCCAGCGTCAATCTGATGCCATACTCTGTGGCTAAGCGCCTGGGATTCACCAAGTTCAAGCCTACGAAAATCTCATTGGTTTTTGCGGATCGGTCTACAAAGCTTCTGGTAGGTATTATCGAAGATATGCACGTCCGAATTGGGAATACATTCATCCCAACTGATTTTGTGGTTCTGGAACTTGATGAAGAACCCAAGGACCCACTGATATTGGGTAGAGCTTTCTTATGCACGGCTCGTGCTATCATTGATGTTGAAGAAGGCATAGTTGATCGCCGTCTTGGAGATATGTTAGTTCGGTTTGAGATGAGCAAGCTTCTCAAGAAACCGATGATTGATGGGCAGACATTTGTGATCCATGATGAGTCAGAGATAGCCGAAGATGTGGTTGAAGAAATTTTGGCGAATGATCCTTTAGAAGTCGCTTTGACTAAACCCGAGGGTGAACATGGTTTTCTGAGTGAAGACACCCATGGATTCGCTAAGTTTCTTGATTCCAACATCAGAGTGGAGGAAGGAGATGAATTTCTGAGCCTGGGAGAGGGCACAAAAAACGAGATCCAGCGAGCACAAGGAGCACCTGCTCCGAAAAATCCGATCTTGGAAGGCTCTTGGAGTGAGCTGAAAGCTCCAAAGCTTGAATTGAAGACCCTCCCAGCAGGGCTCAGGTATGTTTTTCTTGGTCCGAACTCCACTTATCCAGTTATAGTGAATGCGAATTTGAACAATGTAGAGATTACCTTGCTTTTGTGTGAACTGAGGAAGTATAGGAAGGCTCTAGGATATTCACTAGATGATATCACTGGTATATCCCCCGACTTATGCATGCACAGGATACACCTAGAGGATAAATCTATGACTTCTGTCGAGCATCAGAGGCGGTTAAACCCTAACCTCAAGGATGTCGTCAAGAAAGAGATAATGAAACTTCTAGAGGCTGGTGTGATTTATGCAATTTCGGCGACAAGAAGGTCAGTCCTGTGCATGTAGTTCCTAAGAAAGGAGGTATCACAGTGATTAAAAATGATAGGAGTGAACTGATACCAACTAGGACAGTAACCGGACATAGGATGTGCATAGATTATCAGAAATTGAATGCTGCTACTCGCAAAGATCATTTTCCGTTACCCTTTATTGACCAGATGCTAGAGCGTCTGGCTAACCATCCATATTACTGTTTCCTAGATGGTTTTTCAGGATTTTTCCAGATTCCCATCCACCGCATTTATCAAGAGAAGATGACATTCACATGTCCTTACGGCACATTCGCGTACCGCCGTATGCCATTCGGTTTGTGTAATGCTCCAGCAACGTTTCAACGTTGTATGATGTTTATATTTACTGACCTTATTGAGGATATTATGGAAGTATTTATGGATGACTTTTCTGTGTATGGGAGTTCGTTTTCTTCTTGTTTGTCTAATTTGTGCAGGGTATTGCAAAGGTGCGAGGAGAAGCATCTAGTTCTCAACTGAGAGAAGTGTCACTTCATGGTCCGAGATGGGATAGTGCTTGGGCACAAGATATCAGAGAAAGGGATTGAAGTTGACAAAGCAAAGATAGAAGTCATGATGAGTTTGCAACCGCCTAATTCGGTTAAGGGAATCCGCAGTTTTCTGGGACACGCGGGATTCTACCGTCGCTTCATCAAAGATTTTTCTAAGATTGCTAGACCTCTTACGAGATTGCTGTGAAAGGAGGTGAAGTTTGAATTTGATAGTGACTGTTTGGCGGCTTTTCACACCATTAAGGGAGCCTTGGTTAGTGCACCGATAGTACAACCGCCAGATTGGGAGCTACTGTTTAAGGTTATGACGGATGCAAGTGATTTTGCTGTGGGAGCTGTTCTGGGTCAGAGGAGAGACAAGAAGCTCCACGTGATTTATTATGCCAACCGGACGATGGATGATGCTCAGTGTCGGTACGCCACTACCGAGAAGGAATTATTAGCGATTGTTTTCCCTTTTGAGAAGTTCAGGTCGTACCTCGTCAGATCGAAGGTCATTGTTCACACAGACCATGCTGCATTGAAGTATTTGCTGACGAAGAAGGATGCAAAGCCCAGATTATTAAGGTGGATTCTGTTGCTACAAGAATTTGATCTAGAGATAAAGGACAAGAAAGGGTCTGAAAATGGAGTTGCGGATCACTTGAGCAGGTTGCAGATTAAAGAGGACACACCCATGGAGGACAGTCTACCAGATGAACAGATCTATTTAATCAACACCTGCAAAATTTTCCGAGCACCCGACCGAGCACCTGCTCCGCCCGCTGGAGCACCTGCTCCCGAAAATTCTTGTGAATGAATTCAAACAGGTCAACCCTCTAGTTTCCCATGGTTTGGAGAGATTGCAAACTTCTTGGCTGCTGATAAGGTTCCTGAGAACCTAGTGGGAAGCAAAAGGAAGAAGTTTTTCCACGATGTTAGGCGGTATTTTTGAGATGAACCATTTTTGTACAAGCAATGTTCGGATGGGCTATATAAGAGATGTGTGTCCGAGGCAGAGATCCCTGGGATTCTACAACATTGCCACAGTTCGTCATATGCTGGGCACTTTGCCACATTCAAAACGGTTTCAAAGGCCTTACAAGCCGGTTATTGGTGGCCGACGATGTTCCATGATGCACACAGATTTGTTTCTAGGTGTGATGCGTGTCAAAGGCAAGGGAACATCAGTAAGCGAAATGAGATGCCCCAGAATTTTAATCTGGAAGTTGAGGTTTTCGATGTATGGGGTATACACTTCATGGGACCGTTTCCATCCTCCTACGGTAATGAGTACATTCTAGTGGCTGTTGATTATGTTTCTAAATGGGTTGAGGCACTGGCTAGCCCGACCAATGATGCTAGAGTGGTTATCAAGATGTTCAAGAGTGTCATCTTTCCGAAGTTTGGAGTCCCAAGGGTGGTGATTAGCGATGGAGGCTCACACTTCATAAACAAGGTTTTTGAGAACTTGTTGAAGAAGAATGGTGTTACACATAAGGTAGCTTCTCCCTATCACCCTCAAACTAGTGGTCAGGTCGAGATCTCCAACAGGGAAATAAAGAGTATCCTGCAGAAGACGGTGAGCATCACGCGTAAGGATTGGTCCATGGGCGTATAGGACCGCGTATAAGACTCCGTTGGGGACAACGCCTTTTCATTTGGTGTATGGGAAGGCATGCCACCTTCCGGTGGAATTGGAGTACAAAGCGGCCTGGGCTATTAAATTGCTCAACTTCGACATCCTACCTGCATTTGAGAGGAGATCCATGCAGCTGCACGAGTTGGAAGAAATTAGGCATCTCGCCTACGACAACTCAAGGATTTACAAGGAGCGATCAAAAGCCTACCATGACAAGAGGATCATCCCCAGGAGTTTTGCTCCTAATGATCAGGTACTATTATTTAATTTTCGTCTCAGATTATTTCCAGGTAAGCTGAAGTCCAGATGGTCTGGCCCCCTCACGATCAAGGAGGTTAGACCACATGGAGTTGTGGTGTTGCTAAACGCGAAAGGAGACGAATTCGTGGTAAATGGCCAAAAGATCAAGCCGTATCTTGCGGATACACACATTGGAGAAGGTGATACTTTCGCCTTAGGTGATGTTCCTCATGCTTAAATGGTCTACAAAGTCGAGCTAACGACTTAAAACAATCGCTTGGTGGGAGGCAACCCACCGGTAAGGTTTCTTGTACATTATTTATTTTAAATTTGTTTTTACACTAATTTTTATTTTTATTTGTGATTTCATTTCTAAAAAAAAAAAAAAAAAAAGGGTATCGAGCACCCCAAAAACTGGCCCGAGCACCTGCTCCGCCAGGGTGCTCGACGAGTCAACACAAACAAAAGGTAAATTCCAAATTTCCTTTTCCCAACCCCACTAACTTTCTCTTTTTCCTATTTTGCAGGGACATGCACTGGTCCACCACAACCAACCAAATCTCGAAACCCTACACCCCTCCCCTTTTATATCACGGACCAAGCTCCTCCAAAACACACGCTCTCCATCGCCATCTCTCCCTCATCTCGCTTGCTCAGATCCAGCTTTCTCGACCTCTCACCGGAGAACCGCCGCTACTTTCATCTCCACCGCTCAGCAAAGCTTTGCCACTCGCTCTCCGCGAAACCCAACCGCAAGTTTCTCTCGACTTGCTCTTGCTCGGCCAAGTTCCCTCTCTCGCCTCCCTTCGCCGCTTTTTCGCCACCTCGCCTCTCATCTCAGATCCATCACCACCATCACTCGCTCTCCCTAAATCTTCTCGCTCATCCCCCACAGCCACCGTCTCTTGACACCGGCGCGAATCTTTCTCGCCTCACTATACCGCTTTCCTCATCTCTCGGCAAGCATCTCGTGAGACTCCTCCTCCGAGCTCTCCGCCTTCGCCGATATCCTGGTTTCGCTCTGTCACGTCGCGCTCCGCCTCACCGCAAGTCGCCCTCGACTTTTCCACGCTCTGTCAAGCTCCGCCTCTCGCTGCCGTGACTCCAAGCTCTCCGTCTCACCATGCCTCTGAAGCAGTTTTTCACCACTAACAAGGGAAAAGGCAAAGCCAGCACCTCCACACGGTCCGCCACCACCGAGAGATTCACCACAGACGAGTACGGTGTGATTTAAGTCTGGGGGAGAGGTCTGCTACTAACTATTTTTCTTTGTCTTTGAGTCTTATTTTTGTGTCTTTCATCTTTTTCTTTGTCTAGGTCTGAATCAGGTCCAGCTGCTTGCAGTTAAGTGTCAGTTTTTATTTTTATTGAGTCAAATTTGTTGGGGAATTATGAACTTGATCTATTGGATTTATTTTCGGACTAAGGATTACATGTATGACTCACAGCTTGACCAAAGTTCTGTATCGGAAAGGTATTGGGCGGATTGAATATTCCCCAAAGCTCACGCTCAGCGGGAAATAGGTTGAACCAATGTCATCTCTAATTTTTATTGAACCCTAACCTGATCTTCAATTTCTTTCTCAGGGGTTTGATGTTCATTAGGGAAGTCCTATTCGAGCCAAACAAGACTACGCAACTCTCCAAAAAGTATGATATTCCTCTCTCATTCCCCTTCATTACACCGAGAAAAAGAAAAGAAAAGAAAAGAAATAAAAAGGAGAAGTTCAAAGCAACAAGCCGAAGTGAACCAAGGGATGATGCGTAGACCCGTGTATCCTTTGTGACCTCATGGAAAGCTTGTTGTAAGGGAAACTAAAAATCGAAGTGAACCAAGGGATGATGCGTAGACCCGTGTATCCTTTGTGACCTCATGGAGATTCGTCCCACAAAATAAAGAAGAAGCATCAGAAAAGCGATGGCTGTGTTAAAGGGTGAAGCATCGGCAAATAAAAACCGATGGCTGTAAAGAATAAACAGAAAGATGATGGCGTGGAAAGAGGGAAAGAGGGGAGAGGAAAGTTATATGGGAGAGGGTCTTTGGTTAGAAGAAGTTGGCACCTTTTGGACCGATTTCCCCTGGTAAGATCACTGTACTTTTATTTTCATTAATCTATGTAAGAGATGACAGAGGGGATTCCGAAACTTATGTTGGGTTGTGAGTTATTAAGATAAGGTTATGAACCCCACGGCTAATTACGGTACATGTCCTAAGGTCCAGTGAAGAAGGTATGAAGTTCAAAATTTTTCCAACAAGCAAGTGAGTTCCCGTGATTTTCAAACCTCTTCTCAGTTCTTGATCTTGTTTTGTTTGAGGACAAACAAAGGTCTAAGTCCGGGGGAGTTGATATATTAGTATTTTGTCCCATTTTTACTAGTATTTAAATATTGTTTTCGACTCTTTTCTATTTCTTTTTGTGTCTTTTCAGGTATTTTGAGGCTCTGGAGCATGGATTGAAGATATTAGAAGACATTGGAGCAAAAGAAGCAATTTCGAGCCAAAAGTCGATTTTTCGCCGATGGAGCACCTGCTCGGGCCTGGCGAGCACCTGCTCGACCTATTTTACCTAGACACGTTTTTTATTTTATTTTTAGAATAAATAGAGGCCAGCCGCCTCAGACTTATATCACGTTCTTTCTCAGACCTCAGTTTTCGTTCTAGGTTATTTTTGGTTCTAAGACACCACCACCACTTTGTTCTTCTACCTTTTGGATTTGGATTTGTATTACTCAGCTTTGGACCTCTATTCTTCCATCATCGATCATTCCACAACTCTGTTTGAGAAGTTTTCCTGAACCTTATTCTTTTTAATAAATCATGAATTCATCTTATTGCCTTGTTGTGTTTGATTTTGCTATGTGTGAGTAGATCCCTAGCTAGGTTAAGGTTTTCAATGGTGATTTAGGGTTTAATGGCTGAGTACAAATAGGATTGGAATTTATATTATCTTCGCCAATAGGGGTTCTTAAAGCTTAGATTAAACTGGCCACTTAATCTATGATTTTAGGTTAAACTTATTCACGAGAGTGCTCTAGGTTTGCTAGATAAATCATTGGTGAGCAATTGGTGCGTAGCCAATGAGAGTTGATTGCTGCGATTGATTGTGAACATATTGAACCCGCTTGTTAATGCTTATCGTCTTCGCTAGGTCCAGACAAGAGTTTCGGTATCTAGGTTGTTAGATAAAGGTGTCGATACATCACGAGAGTGGGGCGGCATTTATTTATGTTTGAGTTCTAGACCGGTAGTTAGTTAGCCCTGAATAGTTGCTCAGCCTTGTCTCCGAATCACCGGCGAAACACCTTGACCTAGTGCTTTTTATTAATTGTTTTACATCCATTTATTTTATTTGTTGTTGTTCCAAAAATTACACAAAACCTATATTGTCTTAGTTTTAAATTAAAATCTATAATTTCATAGTGTAACCTTGGTCTTTGTGGATTCGATACCCCATATACTACTGCGTGTGTCTGTCCACTTGCAGAAAATATTTTGGGTTAAAACTCGACACATCAAGTTTTTGGCGCCGTTGGCGGGGACCAATTGCGTTACCTTTGATTTTTGATTTTGTTTTCAGTCTAAGAAACTACTGATCTTTATTTTTATTTGTTTCTGCTATGTGTCAGGTGCATGACCAGTAGAAGAACGAGAAGAAATTGTACCGAAGATCTACTCATCCACACCAACGAAGAGTTAGCTCGCCTCGAACGTCAAAACCGTCAAAAGAGACTTACAGCTGCTCCGGTCATCATGGCTGAACAAGACAATGGTATGGCTGCTCAGTTACAGTTGCTAAGGGATCAGATTGCTCAGTTGAGAAGAGATCAACCGCCAGCTCCACAAGTTCAGCCGGGTATAGGGGATTCGGATAATCCCCATGCATTTTATCAAAACCGGTCAGCTATTGTTTCTCCAACAATTCAGAGGCAAGACTATGAGATCAAGCCTAAAATGCATGGGGATTATCCGAATCCCCTATACCCGGCTGAACTCGTGGAGCTTGTGGCTGCTCCCTTCTCAACTCAGCAATCTGATCCCTTAGCAACTGTAACTTAGCAGCCATACCATTGTCTTGTTCAGCCATGATGACCGGAGCAGCTGTAAGTCTCTTTTGACGGTTTTGACGTTCGATGCGAGCTAACTCTTCCTTGGTGAGGATGGTTAGATCTTCGGTGCAATTTCTTCTCGTTCTTCTACTGGTCATGCACCTGACACATAGCAGAAACAAATAAAAATAAAGATCAGTAGTTTCTTAGACTGAAAACAAAATCAAAAATCAAAGGTAACGCAATTGGTCCCCGGCAACGGCGCCAAAAACTTGATGTACAATGTTTTAACCCAATTAAATACTGCAAGTGCACAGAACAATCGCAATAGTATAAAAGGAATCGAATCCACAGAGACCAAGGTTACGCTATGAAATTATGAGATTTTAATTCAAAGCTAACACAATGAGATTTGGTGTAATTTTCGGAACAGCAAAATAATAAAATAAAATCGGTGTAAAAAATTAATTAAAAAGCACTAGGTCAAGGTATTTCGCTGGTGATTAGGAGACAAGGCTGAGCAGCTATTCAGGGCTAATTAACTACCGGTCTAGAACTCAAACACAAGTGAATGTCGCCCCACTCTCGTGATGTATTGACACCTTTATCTAACAACCTAGATACCGAAACTCTCGCCCGGATCTAATGAAGACGATAAACATTAACAAATAGGTTCAATATGTTCACAATCAATCGCAGCAATCAACTCTCGTTGGCTACGCACCAATTGCTCACCAATGATATTTCTAGCAACCTAGAGCACTCTCATGAATAAGTTTAACCTAAAAATCATAGGCTAGGTGATCAGACTAACCTAGGCATTACGAACCCCTATTGGCGAAGACATATAAATTCCATTCCTATTTGTGCTCAGCCATTAACACCCTAATTCACCATTGAAAACCTTAACCTAGCTATGGATCTACTCACACATGGCGAAACCAAACACAACAAAGCAAGGAGATGAGTTCATGATATATTGAAAGAGTAAGGTTCAGGAAAACTTCTCAAACAAGTTATGGATTGATCGACAGTAGAGGAACAGAGATCCAAAGCTGAATAATATAAATCCCAATCGAAAAGAACAAAGTGGAGGAGTCTTGAAACCAAAAATAACCTAGAACGAAAACTGAAGTCTGAAAACGAACGTCTTCCAAGTCTGAGGCGGCTTGCCTTTATTTATTCTAAAAATAAAATAAAATAAATTAAAAACGTGTCCCTAGGTAAAATAGGTCGAGCATGTGCTCGCCAGGTCCGAGCAGGTGCTCGACCAGGCGGAAAATCGTCTTTTGGCTCAAATTTGCTCCTTTTGCTCCAATGTCTTCTAACATCTTCAATCCATGCTCCAGAGCCTTAAAATACCTGAAAAGACACAAAAAGACTCGAAAAGACTCGAAAACAATATAAAAAGACTAGCTAAAATGGGACAAAATACTAATATATCAACTCCCCCGGACTTAGACCTTTGTTTTTCCTCAAACAAAACAAGATCAAGAACTGAGAAGAGGTTCGAAAGTCACGGGAACTCACTTGCTTGTTGGAAAAATTTCGAACTTCATACATTCTTCACTGGACCTTAGAAAATGTACCGTAGTTAGCCGTGGGGTTCATAACCTAACCTTAATAACTCACAACCCAACGGAAATTTCGGAATCCCCACTGTCATCTCTTACATAGATTAATGAAAATAAAGTACAGTGATCTTACCAGGGGAAATCGGTCCAAAAGGTGCCAACTTCTTCTAACCAAAGACCCTCTCCCATATAACTTTCCTCTCCCCTCTTTCCCTCTTTCCACGCCATCATCTTTCTATTTATTCTTTGCAGCCATCGGTTTTCATTTGCCGATGCTTCACTCTTTATCACAGCCATCACTTTTCTGATGCTTCTTCTTTATTTTGTGGACGAATCTCCATGAGGTCGCAAAGGATACACGGGTTTACGCATCATCCCTTGGTTCACTTCGATTTTTAGTTTCCCTTACAACAAGCTTTCCATGAGGTCACAAAGGATACACGGGTCTACGCATCATCCCTTGGTTCACTTCGGCTTGTTGCTTTGAACTTCTCCTTTTTATTTCTTTTTCTTTGCTTTCTTTTTCTCGCTGTAATGAAGGGGCGTGGGAGAGGGGCATCATGCTTTGTGGAGATGCGCGGGGTCTTGTTTGGCTCGAATAGGTCTTCCCTAATGAACATCAAACCCCTGAGAAAGAAATTGAAGATCAGGTTAGGGTCCAATAAAAATCAGAGATGACATAGGTTCAGCCTATTTCCCGCTGAGCGTGAGCTTTGGGGAATATTCAATCCACCCAATGCCTTTCCGATACAGAACTTTGGCCAAGCTGTGAGTCATACAAGTAATCCTTAGTCCGAAAACAAATCCAATAGATCAAGTTCATAATTCCCAAACAAGCTTTTGACTCAAAACGGACTCAATAAAAGTAAACCAAGCAGCAGGACCTGATTCACAAAAAATCTAAGACTCTTGGGACTGACACAACAACAAGACTCAATAAAATATAAAATAAAATAAAATGACTAACTGCTTGGCGCGCCAGGTAGGGGTTCGTAATGCCTAGGTTAGTCTGATCACCTAGCCTATGATTTTTAGGTTAAACTTATTCATGAGAGTGCTCTAGGTTGCTAGAAAAATCATTGGTGAGCAATTGGTGCGTAGCCAACGAGAGTTGATTGCTGCGATTGATTGTGAACATATTGAACCTGTTTGTTAATGCTTATCGTCTTCATTAGATCCGGGCGAGAGTTTCGGTATCTAGGTTGTTAGATAAAGGTGTCGATACATCACGAGAGTGGGGCGACATTCACTTGTGTTTGAGTTCTAGACCGGTAGTTAATTAGCCCTGAATAGCTGCTCAGCCTTTTCTCCTAATCACCAGCGAAATACCTTGACCTAGTGCTTTTTAATTAATTGTTTACACCGATTTTATTTTATTATTTTGCTGTTCCGAAAATTACACCAAATCTCATTGTCTTAGCTTTGAATTAAAATCTCATAATTTCATAGCGTAATCTTGGTCTCTGTGGATTCGATTCCTTTTATACTATTGCGATTGTTCTGTGCACTTGCAGTATTTAATTGGGTTAAAACATTGTACATCAATTACTACATTGCCTGGTATGGCTTTCTCGTCCTCTACTTTACATTTTGTTGGGGTCTTGAGAGCTACAGGTAATACACTTTTGTCTAAGTCGTTGATCATTGATAGTGGTGCTACTCGTCATGTTTCACATGATAGAAGCCTATTTGTGAGAAATGTTAGAAAATTATCAGCTAAATCAGTCACATTACCAACTGGACCTGATATTAAAATAGCAGGAATTGGTCAGATAAGGCTGAATGATTGCTTAGTATTGAACAATGTTCTTTACATTCCAAATTTTTGACTGAATCTTCTTAGTGTAAGTCAGTTAACAAAAGATTTGGGATGTCGTGTGATGTTTGATCAAGAATCTTGTATCAAGGGACTGATGATTGGTCATGGTGAACAGATCACTAATCTCTATGTCTTAGACATAGCTTCTATTATTGCTTCAAATACTCAGGAATTATCTTGTTCTGTTAATGCTGTTGTTGATAAGACATTGTGGCATAATAGACTAGGCCAAACATCTGATTCTAAGATAGATTATATTGCAGATGTACTTGGAATCAAACAGATTAATAATAATGTTTTCATTGTTCCATTTGTCCACTTGCTAAGCATAAACATCTTCCTTATATATCTCATAATCATATATGTGAAAATGTTTTTGACTTATTGCATATTGACATTTGGGGACTTTTTTCTACACCAACTGTGGAAGGATATCGATATTTTCTGGCTATTGTCGATGATCACAGTAGAGTAACATGGGTCTATTTGTTGAGAACAAATTCAGAGGTTTTACAAGTGTTTCCAGAGTTTTTGAAGATGGTTGAGACTCAATATAAGACTGTTGTTAAAGGAGTACAATCAAATAATGCTCCAGAGTTACAGTTTTCAGAATTATACAAGTCCAAAGGTATTCATTCAGTCATACCATTCATCTCCGAAAACTCTAGAACAAAACTCAGTGGTGGAAAAGAAATATCAACATATATTAAATGCATGGACATATATGGAGCATTTCAGCTAGAATATGAGAATGAATTATTCTCTGAACTTAATGTTCATATTTATTCATATGAGGATCTATGATGATAATTCATTTCATAAAATTTTATCCATCAGCTGTTTGATTTGCAATATATCAGAATAGTGATCCTTTGAACTTTTGAACTTTAAATTCATAATCATTTGTTCAAGGACTCAAACTATTCAACTCTCCTTAATGATGAGAGAAAATTTATCATCAAAATGATGATATAGAAATCTTTCATAAGCACATATCTGAATGATAGCTTATTATTACAGTGAAAATTTATTTTCAACAATATATATTTTATTCTCTTTGGATATTATTTTTATGTGGTGTGGTGGAGTATTTATAATTTATATCACACACCCACAAAGCTCCAAAAGAGAAATATCAGATCTCTAACCATGAATAAATTACATTGGAGATATTTAAGTTGTTGGCTTTATATGTAAAATTATTGTTACATGCAAAACTGCATGTTTTATGCCAACAAATAAAAATAAAATTTTACCATAAATCGTTTTGCAATCCCTTGGATCTGCTTTATTAACGATTCATCAAAACTCACTTTGAATGTACACATCATCTAATGGATGTCTCATTTTATTCCAATCGATGTTCAATAAGCAATAAATTTCAGGATGTAAACTCACCAAAGTAATTCAAACTTTGGGATGTAAACTCGCTAAAATTATCAACTTACGGTCGATGTGAGATTCTTTAATTCTTTCCCTTGAGATGATAACTCTTTTAGTACATTCATCTCGAACTGAATCTCACTAGGATCAATAACATATCTAATCACTCATATTTAGTGAAGTATTATGCATCAAATCCAGGGGACTCTTAATACTCTTTCTCAAGATGATAATTCTTCTTATTCATTCATCTTGGACCGATTCTTATTTTTAGATCGGTTATATTTAAGAGTAATATTTGGGGGTTGAGTGTGTTTAATCAAAAATGGTGATTTGTCCTAAAGCCATATGATTCATGAGGCATAGCTTACTATAGAATTAAGGAGGAGACAAAACTTTCCACTCCATTAATAATATATAAATTTAAATAATAATATATAAATTTAAATGAAATTAACATAAATTTGAATAATTTAACATAAATGAAATGTTACCTTACCTGGCCATGATGTATGAACGCTGCTACACATGCGAGACTTGAAAAAGAAACTTCTAGTTATTCAGCATAGATTTTCAATGATCTTTGATATTATTGATTGACCGGGATGGCCTAACCGGTTATACTATGCTTTAAACAATTAGTAAACTTAATGTTTACTATCATTTCTGCCATTCTTATTTTTACATAATATAATCATATATATGTATGTCTCCACTGAGGTCGAATATTCGATACCACATTTATATAATTTTTGACCATTTTATTAAACACTCAGCTATGCCATTTGAACATGAGAAACTAGATGTTCAACATCGATTCTCATCGACATATAAATGTCTTTAAAGGCTTGTGAAATAAATTCATTAGCATCATCAAGCATGTCTTTCTTTATGGCATATCTAGAGAATTTTGCTCTCAACTTGATTATTTGGGAAATAAATATTGCGAAAGCCGTATTTCATGTTGTCAACAAACACACATGTGACCATCTATTAGATACGTCATTTAATACTATAAATAATCAAAATGGCCCGCATGAAAGATGAATATATTCATATATATCATCATGTATTCTCTCCAAGAATACTAGAGATTCATTCCCAATTTTGGCTGGTGATGGCCAAATTATGAGTTTTCTTTAAAAGCATGCATCACTTGAAAACTCGTTAGATTGAAAACTCTTATGGTTTCTAATGAATGGTTATTAGCATTTTGCACAAATTTTTGCATCATAACTGAACCAAGATGTCTAAGTCTTTTATTCAAAAACTTCAAATGTACAAGTAAATTTCGAGTTTACTGTAACATATGATGCAATCATATATATCTCTGTGCAATATAATACAGAGGATAACATAGACAATTTTCCGATATATGTTTCCTCTTCGATGTGATGCAAAGATATACAATGCCATTCTTATTTCTAGTCTCTATATGATTATTAGTAAAACAAATTGTCTTTGAAACTTCAACGAGTTTCTACGAGACTTTTGGAGAACCTAAGACATGATCGATTATGAAATCTATGCCTTTGAAAGTTGAGAGACTAGCTCATCTAGACTTTCCAATCACTTTTTCACTGTCTAATAATATATGGACATGTGCCTCATAAATTTTCAAAATAACACATACCTTTATTATTTAAATTAAATTAATTTATTTATTTAATAAATTAATAGTCATAGCTTTCTATGTAAGAATTCATGGGGCATAGCCTTCCATATAAGAATTTAAAAAGCTTGACTTTCATATCCTTAATGAGACATAAATTTCCATTTGATTTAAGAAGAGGCAGAGCCTACCTTATATAACGATCAATTTTGGAAACAAATATAGTCTTTTATTTTATCGTAATAGAGGCAGGGCCTCCTCTATATTACGATCAATCCGAGAAAAAACATAGCTTTTTTATTTTATCATAATAGAGGCAGAGCCTATTCTATATTGGGAAAAATGTCAAAAAAAAAACCCTGAATTTTCAAATTGAGAACGTTTAAAGCTTGAACTTTCAAAATACCATTTAAATGCTCAATTTTTTCGTAGAATCGTAATTAAATAGTAAACTTTCGTTGACTAAATTATTTGAAGCACGTCGTTAAATTGATGTTTACGGCGTTAAAATGTCCGTTAGCAACTTCTGTTTAATCAAAACGGCGTCGTTTCAAGTTTTATTAAAAATCATCAACTTTCAAATTGTAGACGTTTAAATCCTCAACTTTTTAAAAAATGTCGTTTAAATGTCCAAGTTTTCGTTAACTTCATAATTGAATTCCTAACTTATGTTGACTATGCCATTTGAGGCATGACTTTAAATCAAGTGGTGGACCAGTTGATTTTAATTTTATTTGTATTGCTATTTAATTTGGATATGGTCAGCGAAGTGCCTTCAGCAGGAATTATGGATCTTCATCTTACCACACACCTCCTGCACAAACCGAGTAAAGTGAGATGAAATATATGCTTGAACAGATTTTGGAGGGTCAGCAGAAAATCACAGTTGATTTTAATGGGAAGATGGATGTTATGTACACTGATCTGAATGGTAAGTTTGAAACTTTGAGCACTCATGTCAAGAAGTTTGACACTCAAGTTGCGCAAACTGCTAGGGCTATGAAAAGACAAGATGGAACCCTTCCTAGAATGACAGATACTAATCCGAAGTATCAATGTAATGCCATCATGGTTAGAAGTGGCATAGAGCTAAATCATGTGCTGAAAAGAGGTCTGAATGTTGATAAACTCGTGGAGTTGGAAGAAATTGAAGAAGATTTTTTGGATGAGTTGCCTGTGTTGGTCGACACAACTAACTT
>CM051366.1:6977447-7002447 GCA_028015245.1 Cardamine occulta
GCGTCGGTCGACACCAGTGCAAATCAGCGACGAGTGCATCGACCAACACGCAGTTGGTGTCGGTCGATACAAGGAGTCAGCTAAAACACTAAGTTTAGAGAAGCAGCAAATTTCAGTGGAATGAGTCCACAAGCCTAAGGTTCCCGTTCCAAAACCTAGGAAGTCTAAACAAGAGATTGAGGAAGCCAGATGCAAAGCAATGATGGATAAGATGATGATTGAAATCCCTATAGTTTATGCAATCAAGCTTTCTTCGCCAGTCAAGAGGTATGTTAAGAGAATGGTTACTAATGGTGTAAGTCCTGAGGAAGTAGCTTTGCTTACCAGGGACATTAGTACAATTTTCTTGAATGAAACCCCACAGAAGAGGAAAGGAAAGAAAAAGGAAGTGATTGTCTCTGAACAAGTTAGTGCCATGATTAAGAGTAGGATTCCTGAGAAGCTACCTAATCCAGGAAGTTTTGTGCTTGATTGCTCCATCTCCGAAGGAAGATTTTCTCATTTTTTTTGTGATTTTGGCTCAAGTATCAATATAATACCTAACTCTATTGCTGTTAGCCTTGGAATGACTGTTTTCAAGCCAATGAGGATTTATCTTATCTTAGCTAATCGATCCAAAAGGATTCAGAAAGGTGTCTTAGAAGATGTTTTAGTAAAAGTTGGAGATTGCTTGATTCCCATAGACTTTGTGGTGTTAAAATATGAGGAAGAACCTAAGGATCCTCTCATTTTGGGAAGATCTTTCTTAGCCACAGCTGCTGCTCTAATTGATGTAAGGGAAAGCATGATAGCTCTACGGTAGGTGATCAGGTCATGAATTTTGACATGGACAAGCTAAGAAAGACATCCACCATTGATGGTCAAATAATCTCTGTAGAAACCTCCACAGACATTACTGCTGGGTATGTAAAGGAGTTGAGTCTTAGTGAACAAGTGAATAAGCAAGCTTCTGAGCTTGAAGATTGGAGTGGTGATCATCTCTTTTGGACTAGGCTCCAAGACGAGGTTCTACTCACTGACAAGTTGATGGAGGAAGACATTTTTGTGATAGAGACAAGGATTGCAGAGATGAATTGCAGAAAAAGTGCGGATATCCGAGCTGTAGGCTCAGTGTTGGTAGACACCACCAGGGTGTTGGTCAACACCATACTTGACGAGAAGGACCTGTGTTGACCAACACAGTCTGGTGTCAGTCGACACCCTCCGCGAGTTGGTCCAGATTTTTCTGAAACAGCTGGTTTTCAGGATGGTCTCAATGCTGCAAGTCTGAGACTATTGTCAAACAGAAAGCTCCATGTCCCACACACCACTTACCCCGGGAAAAGCTAAGGTAAACACTTTCTGGACCCAAACCACCCGATATCATCAATAAGACTTTTAAAGGTACAAAATTTTTTTTATAGTTAACCAAGCCATGAGATTATCGTAGAGCGCTTGTTTCTTTTTTTGATGATTTTGCAGGGAAAAGAAGTGTCCCACCCAGACTAACATCCCGCCCAGCTGATATTCCTCACTTCTTTGGTCGTTCTTATGCACCGACGGCTTATACTCCACCATGGATGAGGCGACAATTTTCTGTAAGGCATTCATTGCCAATCGCCTGTCCACCAGATCCATGAGCTCCACTGCCAAGTCGAGCTAATGACTTTAAAAATAAGCGCTTGGTGGCAGGCAACCCACCGGGAAGTCTGTACATACTCTAAGTTTTATTCTAGTTTTAGCTCTTTATTTTAAAAAAAAAAACAAAAACTAACCAGATCGATCGGTCTAACCTTGGATCGGATCGATCGATCCGATTTCATGAAGATTTACGTACGTTTCAAGATCGATCGTTCTTGCTGAGGATCTATTGTTCTTGTCGGTGTTGAGCAAAACCACTTGATGTTGGCCGACACAAGTGGGCTGAATAGACACAAATGTCGAGTTCTTTTGTTTTATTGAGCCAAACCTAGTCCAGAAACTATGATTTTACCAAGGAAACCACCACATTTGCAGTAGCTTAAATGACCACTGATCCAATTCTGACTTGATTCCGAGATTAATGGAAAAATCAAAGGTTGAGACTCACATATTTCCAACATAAATATGTTTAAGCCTGAGCTAGTTTCTGATTTATTCCTTTTACCTCATCGACGAGTTTGATGTTCTATGAGCTTGAGTCCTCATTCAAACTCGACAAAAGACAGAATGTGTGTAAAATAAATTTGTACTCCTCTCCCCTCTTCTAAAAAGATAAATTTATAATGTGAGATGAATTTCACTTGAGTAAACGGTAGGAGAAAGTTCCCGTGAGCATTATTTTACTCTATTGAGATGATCACGCAAAGGTTGGACGTGAGGTTAGGAAATTTTCCCGTGATACCATTATTCGCCTACAACTTTATTTTATAAATTTATCCAGAAAGAAATAAAAAAAAGAGAGAAAAGAATGAAAATAATAAGTCCCAGGGAGAGAGCGAGTACCAAATCGTAGTATGGCTGACTTGTCGTAGTGATGTATGGAAATGAGTCTAGAAAGTCCTTGACATTGAGATCAAAGATGAGACCTATGATGAAGGGCTGCCTATTGGACTATGTTGTGAAATAGTGGGTTGAATCAAGGAGGCTGTGAGTGATAGCGATGAATTACATGGTGGTCTGGATCTTGTCAGGTAAGAATTTCTAGTGGCTTTACTATGGTGAATGCGAGTGTGGTGCTCTGATGACGATATGAGTTTCGACGTTTTTAAACTTCTTCCTTGTATTCAGTTTTTTGTTTTCTTGAGGGCAAGCAAAAGCTAAGTCTGCGGGAGTTGATATATCATAGTTATACCAGTTTTTAAGTCATGATATATGTATATAATTGAGTCTTTATGTGTCTATCGAGTCTGTATCGAGTCTTATACAGGTTTACACACAATTGGGATTATTTGGACATTATGGAGCAATTATGGAGTATTGTATCTGAAAAGTCGAAGTTAGTGTCTTTGGAGTTTCAACTGTGTCGAGCGACATAACCTCTTGTTTCGGTCGACACACACCAATTTTTACTGTTCACACGGAAATAATTATTTCTGAAGATTTACAATTTTTGCCCAGAAGTTTCATGTGTTTACAAAAAGGACCCAGCTCGTGTTTAGACATATAATTAGAGTTTTAGACTTTGTTTGGTATCTATCTTACGTTCTACAAGAGTTTTGGAGAGTTAGAGAGCTTGGGGATGATCTTGCTACTTTGTTCTAGTTTAAGAGAAAATTTTGAACCCCTGTTTCTATTTCTCTATTTTGATTTATATGATATCTATTCTATTTCATCCATGCCTTTGATTCAATTGATATGTGTGAGTAGATTCATTGTTAGGTTTAGGGATTCTCATAAAGGATTTCATGGAATGATGTATTATTCGATTTAATAGGATTCAAACTTGATAGTTCTTCACTTAGGTTGTGTTTAAAGTTTTTTCTAGATTGATCACCTAGAAACTTGATTTTAGGTTGTTAAATTGGCGCAGAAGCTTGATTTATAATCTGATAAAACCTAGAGTGAGAAAATTAGAAAAATTGCAAAGAAATTTGGATTAGATAATTTGTGAACATATCGAACCTGCGCCTAATGCTTGTTTAGATCTTAGGATTCGCAAAGGAATTTGGTTTTCTGGATTTTAAACATAGTTAATTCTCGCAACGGAAGTTGGTTAATTTTACATTAGTTATTTGAGTTCTAGAACTTGCACTTTATTCGATCCTAATATAATTTATTGAACATCATTACTTGATTTCTAAGAAATTCCCTGAACCTATTGTTTCCCCATCTTGATAAACAACCCAATTTTAATTTTATTTGCATTGCTATTTAATTTAATTCATACTTGCTTAGCTGAATTCGAAACAAAATGATATATCGTGAAGCTGAGAGTTCTTGTAGATTCGACTCCTAAGTACTACCGTGATCTCTTAATTTTAGAGAATAGCTCTAAGGGTATATTTGAGCATATCAGCAACTCATTAAGTCGGTAATCTTAGTATCTCCCACTTTTGGTGTTCAATTTTTTGGTTACCGAAGGACTGTCTAAATGAGATAGAGAGCCTTTGTGGAGCTTTTCTATGGTCTGGATCACCACATGATCCTAGTAAAGCTAAAGTCTCTTGGGATGAGGTATGTTATCCAAAAGAAGAGGGAGGATTAGGCATACGTAGGCTTCGTGATACTTCTCGGATTTTTGCACTCAGCCTAATTTGGAGATTATTTGCGAACTCTGGCTCTATATGGGTAGCATGGACGAAAGAAAACTTGTTGGTAAATGAGGGTTCTTTGGGTTATTGGGTTTGGCGAAAACTTTTAAAACTTAGAGACCAAGCAAATGAGTTTAACCGTTGGGAGATTGGTAATGGTCTGACTACTAGTTTTTGGTGGGACTCATGGTTGAGCATTGGGAGATTACGTGATGTTGCAGGAGCTGCAGGTCCCCGTAGCCTTGGTATCCACAATCTCTGCTCAGTTTCAGCTGTCTCGAATGGCTCCCGTTGGCTTGTACGGAGATATCGTGATATCCGCTTCAGTGAAGCAGTGGCTATATTACAGAGTACATCCACTCCTCACCCCTCAGCTGGTGATGATGTTCCGCTTTGGCATTACGCAATCGGTGAGTTTAAACCCACATTCTCGTCTCGCCACACTTGGAATCAAATTCATTTACACAAAGAAAAGGTTGTTTGGCACAGTACAGTCTGGTTTCCACAAGCTATTCCCCAATACGCTTTCATAACTTGGCTTGCTGTTAAGGATCGCCTTACTACAGGATCATGGATGAGTCATTGGGGACAATCACAGCCATGTTTACTCTGTGGCGAGCCTGATGAATCACGCGATCACTTATTCTTCGCATGCCCGTACTCTTTCCAAGTTTGGTGGGATCTCACTTGATCCACGCTGGGTAGCAAATCAACACCAGATTAGACGAGTACTCTTCGAACACTACGCTCCTCGCAACTAAGCCTGGTTGATCGGACTTTGGTACGTCTAGCCTTTCAATCCACCATATATTTTATATGGAAAGAACAAAAAAATAGGTGTCATAACAATGGTCATCAATCATACACTTCCATGGTCAAAGCAATCTCGAAGGTAATCTAGGATCGCCTAACGGGGTTTCGTTATCAACGGGACAGCAAATATGGTGGCTGCTTGGAGCGCTGGCTTGCCGTGCGACCATCGTCGTCACCATAATTAAAGCTCTTTTTATACTCAATGATCGTTTCTATCTTGTTGTAATCTTTTTTCAGCATTGTATATAAGTTTTCTCAATAAATTTTACCCTTTATCAAAAAAAAAAAAATCAAATTAATAGTTAGTTCGATTATTTTTTCATCCACTTTAAAGTGCGGGTATGAGTTCAACATAGTCATATTGTGTGAGTATGAAAAATTGACTTTCTTTATAAAATCAAACATTTGATTTGTCCTAGCTTAGACTATCTCTTGTATTCATATTGTGTTAGTTCTATTCTATAGGGGATCGATACCTATTATACTATAACCAATTGCTTGCACTTGGACATAGTTAAATGAAGAAATTTATTATATGGTTTTGATTTTTGTGATTGTGTGATTTGTGTTTTGTTGAAAAACTAAATCTAATCAAACAACCCCACATATTGTTCTTATCATGTCTAAGCCGCCACACAGGTTTAAAGACGTCCGAAGTCACATTTTCGAGTTATGAGAGATGCACCTTAGTTGGCTTCTGAACAAGTCACTGTGGAAGATCTATCATTCACAATATGAGAAAGTCAAAAACGGTTAATGTGTTATCTATGACTACGAAAAAGACAAAAATATGAGATAGTCAACAAAAATAAAAAGAGATAAGTAATATTGCTGACAAATTCCCTGATCGTTGATAGTGAGACTAATATTACGGTACTAAAGTCAAGTCAAACATTGAAAAAAAATATGTCTTCACACTTATCTATCGGTTGGCCAGGAGTCATTACTGTTATTTTCTAGTAATATACAATGGCAAGGAAGTCGTATGTTGTTTCTTTAGTACAAAAATTAGGATATCTTTAAATTTTTGAAGCAATTCAAACTTATAATCATTTATTTAATTATTAAAGAAATATAGCTTGTTGATCACGTACGTTGAAACCGCGTTCACGTTATGTTATTGCGAATTAAAAATTATATGGTTATTTTTAAAATGATAAAGCAAGAAAACATAATTAAATAATGGCCTTGCTCTATATATGTTGGTCAATAGATGATGTTCAAACATAAGATCAAATCAAATCGTGAGAAGAAACAAAAATGGGTTCAAAGATATCATCACATGTGATTGCTCTTCTCTTATCTCTTCTCATTCTAATTTTCACTTTTTCCTCTCAACTTAGGGTTGTTAAAGCTACAAGCCGCAAACTTGGTAAGTACTTAATCCAGTCGCATATGCTAATATAGTAATCAAACAAAAAAGATTATATTCCGTACACAAAATTTAGAATATAAATTAGACTTTCAATTTGATTTGTGCACTTGATGTTGCAGCAAACGGAAGACCCATCGTGTGGACACCAGCCTCAAGATCATGTGGAGCATCTCATGCATCGTGGAAGAAGAATCGTCGATCTTGTAAACGTCCTCCAAGAACTGCTCCTGCTTCTTTCAACTCTCCATAAGACCATAAGACATATATAGTTCTTGTTTTTGTTTTTTAAATCTTGTTTATGTCAAGAAAATAAAGTTTCTTGTTTTCTGATTTGGTTTCTCGTCGGAATTTGTGAATTATTGTATCTCTATAATATTAAAAGAGAAATATTTTTATCAACAGTAAAAAAAAGAGCAAATTAAAATTATACGAATAATATAAAAATATTTATAAACAGTAAAAAACTACAAATTTATATTAACTGGGGTTTCAAATTTAGTACTATACAAATTTGATAAAGTATACAAATCTATATTTATAATTTTGTAGAGATATATCATATATAGTAGCAAAGTTTCACTTTTTTATTACTCCTTATGTTAAGTAAGATATTTTAGCAAAAAAGGCAAAATTTAAGAAGCTATATAAATTATTTATTTTAAATGTTTTAAACAAAAATAAAAGATATTAAATACGATTCAACTAATGAAAAAATACGTTACAGAATATAAATAATTATAAAAATTAAATAGACTAAAATATTTGTATAAAAATGTGAAAAAGAAATTTCAATCCTACTAAAACAGACGGAATATTAGAAAATGAAATTGTATTATCATAAATAACGTGAAACTAGGTTTCATTAGGCTTCACCCACTACAAGAAAACAATTAAATAACTACTACACAATTAGTAGCAATTTAGTCGCATATAAGTAAAGGGAGACGAAAATGCGACTAAAAATAGAATCGCAAATCGTGCGTCGCTAAATGAGGTAGTCGTATTTTGGTCGCAAAATATGCAACTATTTTGCGACTAAATAAACCATCACAAATTTTGCGACATCTATTTGCGACTACTTAGCGACTTAAAAAGAGCGACGAAAAAGAGACTACCAAGAGGACGTTGCAAAAATATCGCCAACTAATAAATGGCGTAGCAAATAAGTCGCAAAAATAGGGTGACTATTTGGCGATGACATTTGCAGTCGTATATTTTGCGACTAAATAGCGACTTCAAATACGTCCCAGAATCCACTAAATTTCAGTCGCTAATTAGTAGCTGAATAGGCCACAAATTGGCGACTATTAAAACGTAATGTATAAGCGACTGAAATGCTACTGTTGTTTTAATTAATAAAAACAAAATACAATTAAATAAAGCATAATTATTATATATAAAAAAAATTAATATAAATATTTAAAATGTAAATAAAATTGCAAAAGTATTAATGAACCATAAAATTAACAAAAAATATTTAATATTCATTTTTAAAAAAAAACTAATTATTGTCTAGAAATTCGATTTAGTTCTCCGGTGGGGGTTGTGGTGACGTGGTTGACGTGCTCGGGTTCTGGGAGTGGGCTTCCACAAACCGTGCATATCCTGGATCCTCTCGCATATACATCACAAGCATCTCCAAGCTAGCTACTGTTACCTGAGATTGTTGAGCTACTTCCTTCACTTCTTCTACTATCTTCATAGCTTCCTCAGCTTTAGCACGATCTTAGCACGATGATGTTCATTCTCCGCGGCTTGCTCTTCGATCCTGCGATGAGCAGCTTCAAGTTGGTCCCGTTGTACCCATTACATGTTGTAGAAGTAAATCTGGTAAATTAAGGTATCATATAAGTAGTACATGAGTACAAATGAATGGTTCGGTATCCTAAAGTTTAGATCCAGTGTTACACACCCCACTCTAACCGCTCTCATCTAAACCAATCGTATAGAGAAGAACCTCTCTTACAAGAGTCTCCCTCATCTTACCATACACGTGTCCATCAGCTCCACGCGTAATTATCTCCTCTCCCAACTTAATGGCGGCTTCAACAAGTCTCCGCCGCACTACCGTGAACAGAGTCAACAATTCCCATCTCCAAGCCCTTCAGCGCCGTTACTTTCGCCGCCGTCAACATCACATCTCTTCTCGCCGCCGGAGAACCAAATTTCATCCGAATCACAGCCATAAACCACGCCGGAACTGTAAGCTCAATATCCAATTCACTCATATACAAAAATCCTCTGTCACGACGCATCAATACATAATCATGACTCATCGCTAAAATACATCCCGCGGCGGAAGCGTGACCTGTAACGGCGGCGATTGTTGGCATAGGAAGAGAGATTAGGTCGGCGATTAAGGATCTGAGCTTAGCGTCCATGAGAACAGAGATAGATGGATCTGATTTTGAAAGAGCGAGATCGTAGCCGTTGGAGAAGAATTTTCCATCTGCTGTTGTGATTAGGACTGAGTTTGAAGATGATTGATCGGAACGGATTTGATTAAATTATATCTAGAATATTTTGGGATAGATTTTATAATTGAAATTATTAAGTAAATCTACATGGTCGCTTAAGTTTACGGATCTATCGCTAACCATGGATCTGACTTTAGAGTAGAGAGTAAGTCACAACTATACGACTTGATAAGAATTTGAAACCGATCCTTTAACGAGTCCTATGCAGAGTGAAACGAAAGAAATATGGACCATAAGATGAAAGCTGAGTCGACAAATGTAGGTATCACTGAGCACTACACAGTCTTCCGGAGACAAACCCGTGACAACTTGAACCCCTTCTCTCGTTTCTAGATATGCCCCTGTTTGCTGTAGTCCCATCCAAAAACAATTGCTCCTTCAAAAAAAGCAACAAAAACAATATTTTGTGTTTGATTAAGAAAAAAAACAATATTTTGGATCTTAACTGAAAGAGTAATGGAACCCTTTTGAGTTTTGATATACCGTGGTTGGTTAAACGTTTCATTATCAGGATTCAGGTACTGAATTTGGTTCTTAACAAATATAATATCTTCAAAAATATACTAATTTTGCAAATATATTATATATTTTTGAAAACATTTCTTGAAAATAAAAATATTTTCTTGAAAAATATACTATGTTTCACTAATAAAACTATTTTAGAGATTTCTTTTCATTTATTTGATTTATTAAAACTTCTATGTAGATTTTTAAATTTGGCGTTTCTAATTAAAATATCAAATATTTTATCAAGAAAAAAGGAGTAAACCATCAAATATACTGAAAAACAAAGGGATATGTCATTCCATATGTTATGGTAGAACTGTTCGTAGTAACTATATATAGTGCTCACAAAATTGCCAATCTATATATTGCAAAGAGCCAAAGAAGAAATATGTGTCGTGGGATTTATTTGTGGAGCTGTTTATTGTAATTATATTTGTTGGAGGCAATTTTTATACAATTCATGTATAGAATTAGAACATTATCATTTGCAATAGATTAAAACTAAAATCAGAAGGACATGATGTAAGACTAGGCAAAAAAAGATTTAGTAGTCAAAGTAAAAAGAAAATGATAATGTTAAAAAAAATTCGTGAGTCAAGTCAAGGCATTGATAAAAAGATGTGTTCAAACTTATCAGTCGATGAGTCATGACTGTTATTTTCGAGTAATACGTTGTGGCAAAAATAGTTGTATGTTGTCTTTTAGAACAGAAATTATGTATGCCCTTTAACAAAAATAAAAAAAATAAAAATAAGAATAGAAATTATATTATATCTTTAAACTTTTTGGGCAATTCAAACTCGTAATTTTTTAATTATTAAAAATGAATCGTGCAGATAACATTAGAAACCACATTTTATTTTTTCTAGTTAAATAAATAAAAAAATACCGTTAAAAGTAATTAAATAAAAGTTACTCTGAAAAATATATAAATAGCAAGAAAACATAATTAAGTTTTGTTTTTTCATGAATGATTGTGATGACAAAAAAATAGAGGTAATAGATAATTTGAAAAAAACATATTCTCTCTCCAAATAGCGGATTCTTCCTCCGCCGCTGTCCCTATCACAGATCCACCGACCACTCCATCCCCTTCCCCCATTTCATCCCCTCCTCTGCCGGATCTTTTCCTCTTTCCTCTGTTACCTCTCAAGAATCCGACTCCCTCCTCTCACCACGTAACTCAAATTCTGACTAATCCCCAAGCTTAAATTTGAACCCTCCGTCACTAGCACCCAAATCCCCTGGTTCCCTATGGTCTGACATATTCTCCTCCTCAAAAAACCTCCGCAATTTCCCTTCCCCATCATACCTCGAAGACAGAACTCCCATTGTTCAAGCTCCCCCCCATAAATTATCTTGAAGTCCTCCGAAATGTGGAAAGAATATCTTGTTGCAAGCTTCTTTGGCACCCCCACCTCCTTCAAAGATCTTCAACGATCTGAATCCGATTTGCGGGAAGAAAGGTCCCATCATGGTCCGTCAATTCTCCAAAGGATCCTGCCTTATCTTCATCCTGTCTCTCACCACCAGACGCTGGGTTCTCGACGTCGGATTTTGGTCTGCTGGCACGGTGGCTTTCGCGGTGGCGGAATGGATGTCATCCCCGAGCTTCCACTCCCTGATTCTTGCGTCTGCCCCTTTGTGGATCTCCCTAAAAGCTGTTCCTCCCCACCTCTGGTCTCCCGATGGATTTAATCTTATAGCCAGCGGCCTCGGCAAGCGAATCCCCTCAAAATCTCTCTCCTCTCCAATACTAGCCGATGCACGAATCCGGGTCATTTTAAATCTTGCGAAGCCGTTGCCGAATGCAGTCATCGTCCACGATGGAGAAGGCAACCAGATCCGCATCGATGTAGCTTACGACCGCCTACCGCCGAAGTGCTCTAGTTGCTCCCGATTTGGCCATATGGCACATAGGTGCCCATCCTTTCCCTTCTCCGCCGTCCTTCTCCACCATCAAATCAAGCCCCGCCCCATCTCCACTCAGCTCTGCCTGTGACACCGCTACCGCCAGTCGACACCGCCGGCTCTCATCTTGTAGCGGTGTCGCCTCCTCATCCATACAGAGCGGCGCTCAAGTGTCCGTACAACAACTTAAGAGGCAACCTATTCAGGCCAAAAACCCTACATCAGTCTTGTTGGGCCATCTCCTCCAAAATTCAGCCCAGCAAACCTCCTTAAACTCGGTCCAGCATACATCAAAATTGTTGGGCTTTTTCCCCTTAAAACCGGCCCAACATGCTTCCCCAATTCCAACCCAACTTCACTCCTCAATTTCGGCCCAATAAGATTCCTCATTTCTGGCCCAATCATTTAGGTCCACTTACAAAGTCAAGAAGCAGGCTCATTTTGACTCTCCAAAGGGCTCATCTCTGCAGATTCACTCTTCAGTCCAAGACTCCACCGCTCCTGACCATCTCCCACCTGGCCTCCCTTCTCCCTCATCTTCGATCAAGTCGCCTCCTCCACCCTCCTACAAGTTTTTCCTCGCCGGTTCTCCTTCTTTCACCTTGCTCCTACACCGTCAACACCAGTCCTCCTGCTCCCCCACCACCATCATCTCTCTCCTCCTCTCCCGGCCTATTCCTCAATCGCTCCTCCATACCTCTCCTCTGAAAATATCTTTTAGCCCCCTCCATGCCTTCCCTCCAACCATCTCTGAAGATGATTCTTCTCCTCGGCCATCTCATGAGACCAAGCTCGAACCCGAAGATGAAGACGCCATTGATGACTCCTCTGAAGCCTCGGCTTCTTTAGTCGGGGCTGATGACACCGCAGCCGCCAACCCTTCTCTTCTTGCAGATCTAGATCACATTTCCTACTGCCAAGAATTTCCAAAAGTTCCAAAGCCACGTTCGTCGGTCTCGGGGAAGCGATTATCTACCTCAAAGACTTTAAAAGATCAAAAGAGAAATCGCATTGCTCCATTCCCACCGACCAAGCACGTTTTCAGACCCTAATCTCTCTCCCCTATCTTTTTCATCTTTGATATTCTTTTCTTGTCTTCGGTTCTTTACCTACCCTTCTCCTATCCTTGACTTCTATTATTTGGTTTCATGGCATATAACTCACTTTCAAATAATTTGTTTTGTTGGAATGTTAGGGGTCTCAATGATGGGTACAAGCAACGTTCGGTGAAGAGTTGGATCACCTCCAATAGACCTCTCCTAGGTGCTATCTTGGAAACCCGCGTTAGAAAGGAAGATCAAGCCCTCAGAATCAAAGATCAAATTTTTCCCAATTGGATCTTGGAGACAAACTACTCTCACTTTCGCTTGGGTCGCATTTAGGTTTTATGGGATCCGTCTTTGAGTTGTATCGTATACAAGAAAACCTCGCAGTTAATCGCTGTTGGAGTTTTTGATCCTTAAACCGAGTTCTACGTGACAATTACCTTCATTTATGCCAAAAACTTTGACCGTGATAGAAGATCTTTGTGGCCAGACATCATCGAGCTCTCTCATCACCATCTGGTTTCCAGTAGACATTTATTAGTCATCGGGATTTCAATCAGATTCTTCTCTCCAAGGAGCACTTTTCCTCGACCCCTAGCTCCCTTCCTCTAACAGGCATGGCATCTTTCCAGAATTGTCTTTTTGAAAGCTGTCTCTCTGACCTTGCTTTCACAAGAGTTTTCCACACTTGGACGAACAACGGACGCACCAACCATATCACCCGTAAACTGGATAGAGCTTTGGTCAATGAAGCATGGACTCTCACCATTCCTCAGAGCACTGCCTTTTTTGATTCTCCGGGTCTATCTGATCATTCCCCTTGCATGGTCTCCATTCCTGGCACACTTACCCGGCGTTTGAAGACCTTCCATTATTTCCACTTCATCTCCACTCACCCTTTGTTCATGGAGAGGCTGTTTTCTGCTTGGTCTGAGTGTAATCCATTGGGTTTATATATGTTCAGATTAGCTAAGAAACTGAGCGCTGCAAAATCTTGTTGCAAAAAGTTGAATAAAGAAGGTTTTGGTAGGATCCAACAACGCACCGAGGAGGCCTTATCTTCTCTCCAGAGGGCGCTGGCTTTTCTCCTTTCTGACCCCTCCCTGCTCAACCATGAGACTTAGATTGGTGCTCGGGCTAAATGGAGGCGTTTAGATGCCGCTCTTTAGAGTTTCTACCGGCAGAAATCTAGGGTCCAATGGCTGTAAGAGGGAGATGCCAACACAACCTTCTTTCACAAAAGTGTTATCGCTCAAGTCTAGCGAAACAACATCCATTGTCTCCGCAATGTTGCTGGGGTTCTGATCTCCGAGGATTCGCTTCTGAAAGAGATGGTGGTTGATTTTTACCAGATCTTTCTTGGTTCTGTGAATCCAGCTGTGTCCCCACCTTCCGTCCATCATCTCCACCTTATTCACTATTTCAGAAGCTCCTCCGCTATCAACCACCTTCTTTTTATCATCCCTTCTCCTGAGAGCATCCTCTCTACTATCATCCTCCTTCCCATGAACAAGGCTCCAGGTCCAGATGGCTTACCAATTGACTTTTATCGTGCTTCTTGGTCTAGCATTTGTCAAGATGTTATTTCAGCTGTTCTTGAATTTTTTAGGTCCGGTAAACTTCTTAAGCAGCTAAATGCCACGACCTTATCCCTGATTTCCAAGTTCACGGGAGCAGTTAATATCAAAGACTTCCAGCCCATCTCGTACTGCAATCACTTCTATAAGATCATATCCTCCATTCTCGCAGGGCGACTGCAGCTTTTCCTTCCTCAAGCAGTTCAACACAACCAAGTGGGTTTCGTTAAAAGTCATCAACTCTGTGAGAAAATCCTTCTTGCCTCTGAGCTTATCAGTGACTTTAACAAGCCCTGGCCCATTTCTCGTGGTTGTCTCAAGATTGAACTAACCAAGGCATTTGATAATCTTCACTGGGACTTTATTCTCCAACTCCTTAGAGCTTTTGATCTCCCTGATCTCTACATTGGTTGGATCCGTGAATGCATCACCTCTCCCTCTTACTCCATCAACCTCAATGGTGATTTGACCGATTACTTCCAAGGACGGAAAGGCCTCTGTCAGGGGGATCCCATATCCTCCTATCTTTTCGTTCTATCCATGGCTGTTATTTCTAAGCTTCTTGATGCAGCCATCACCTTCGTAGACATTTGCCTCCATCCGTCATGCCAAAACCCGGTTATATCACATTTATCTTTTGCTGATGATATGTTGATCTTCTTTGATGTTATCCTCCGCAGTATTCTCCCACCTGCAGACGTTATCCTCCATCCTTCAAACAGGGACTCTTTCATTTGGACCGCAGGTCTAGACGAGGCTAGTCTCCACCTCCAAGACATTCATAGCTCTTCCGACTAGAGACAAGATTCGTCGATTATCTCCTCAGGCCCCCTCAACCTGCGTCATTTGCAATTCAGCCCTAGAATCCAGGGAGCATCTTCTCTTCTCTTGCTCTTACTCCCATTTTCTCCTTATTTCTGCTCTGCATGCGTTTCCTCCTGATCTAGATTTTCATTCTCTTTTGCAGTGGCTCCTAATCTCGACCACGGATTCCTCCCTGAAGCTCATTTACCACCTCCTCTTCCAAGCTACTGTATACTTACTATAGCGGGAGAAAAACACGCGTATCCATTCCATGACTTCGAAATCTCCTTCACAATATCTCAAGGAAATCAATACCACCGTCAAGGCCAGGCTCCTTGCTCTCTCACATTCCAGTCTACTCAAAGACCCTCCTCTTCTACAACTTTGGTTTGGGCTCCAGTCCTCCTCACTTCCATAACTAGTCACTCAAATTAGTAGTTGTATTCTTTTTCCTTCGCCCGGTTTTGTCCCAATTGGGTTTTTCGTGGCAAAATTTTAATGAGGTAACTACTTTTTTCTTCCTCTTCATGTACCCTATTCTCTCATTCTTTCATTTGTAAACATCTTTTATTTTAATAATATTAACCCGTTCATCAAAAAAAAAAACATAATTAAGCTACTCTTGCTTGCTCTATATATATGTTGGTCATCACTAATGAGATACTTTAGTTTATCAAATCAAACCGTGACAAGAACGAAAATAGGTTTAAAGACATCATCACATACGGTTGCTCTTCTGTTCTCTCTTCTTATTCTGATTTTCACTCTTTCCTCCAAGTTGGAGTTGCGGAGGCTACAAGCCGCAAACTAATTAGTAAGTAGTATCTTTAAATTTGACTACCTCATTCATATAATCAAATAAGCTTGAGCATTAAGAGTATAAGATCAAGTAATAACATGTAAAGATCAAGTACGAGAAGTTTGGATTTTGGAAACTATTATTCAAAGTATACCAGTTATTCCGTTAATATAAAGGTCGAGTATTAGCGGGAAATATTAGGATCGAGTAGTTAAAATTAGGACCAAAAAAACTAATTTTCGTAATTAAAATCGCTATTCGAATGGATAATTGCGGATATTTTTGTACTATAATAAATTTATTTAAAAACTTTTGGATGACTTTTTAAAAATGGATATTTTTGAATAATTTCTAAATATCTAATAAATTTGAGTAAATTTAAAAACAGATCAATAATTTAGTACATTTAAAATTTTTTAACTACCCAATCAGATAACTTGGATACGTAATTCATCCGACCCAATCTTTATCCATTAAAAAACACTTTTTTTTTATTATTAAAATATGAGTATTCTACACATAGCCTGATGAGTGCCTTGCTAGGTGCACATAACAACTTCTAAGTGTACTTTTTTTTTTAGTTACCATATTAAACTATACTATATGCTGACACCAGTTGATATAGGCATGGGCATTACAGGTCGAGTATCCAGATCCCGATCAGAATTACTCAAACCCGTTTGGATAAGAGTCCAAAAATATCGTATAATAAGTAGCAAATGAATCTGACCTTTTAATATTTTAATATATTTCATGATGTTTCGTGGCAATACAAACAATATAAAACTTTTGGAATAAACAAGTAATATTGAAAACAAAAATAATGTATCAAGAAACTTATTATGATATATTTCCTCCGAATATGAATTCTCTTCTCCTTTTTTCGTAGTAATCAGAAATATGAATCATGAAAAAGAAACAAACAAATCTCAAGAGTCAAGACTTGGTAGTAGTAGGTTCGTCTGTCTCATCAGCTTCAGCATCTTCAATCTCACTCGCTAACTTAACTAAATCTTCCACCAGTATTTTGCCATCTAAAAGCAACAAAAAAAACTTCCATCAGACCATCGCAATACGAATAATCTGAAAAAAAAGAAGTTAAGCCAATGGAAGAAATATAATATATAAAGTGTGACCTTTATCTTTAGAGAGATTCTGGATAAGCTCTTGAATACCCTCTTTGCCCAATGTGTCTTTCAAGTACATCGCAGCCGATGCAACCTCATCTGGACTTACCTTTCCATCGTAATCTCTGTATAACAAATCAGATTAGCTCATGATTACAAAAAAGGTGAGAAACACTCTGATTGATTACATACCTATCGAGGAGACGCCAGCGGTTGCCAATCTTGTTATCGACATCATCAATTTCCTTTTCGAGTTTCTGGAGCATTGTCTCCACCTAAAGATAAAAGATAAGTTATAGATTAAAAAAGAAACTAAAGAGTTTGTGACCGAAGAAAAAAGATAGAATTGTTGTTTACCCTATCTAACAGTGCAGAAGAAGTTTTATCAGCTATAGCTTTCTGAGCACTTTTGTCACTATCTTCTCGAGCAGCTAAATAAGCTTTCCTTGCTTCTTCTTCATCATCTGTACCACCTTTTTCTACCATGCTGTTGTATAGATCTACCTGTTCATAAGGAATAGAAGTTTACTCAGAAACAAATCCAAGAAAGCAAGAGGACAATGAAGAGAAATGAAAAAAGGTTTACGCGGATTTACCTCTTTCTTAACTAGTTTCAGGAACTCTTCACGCTCCATGCTAACAGACTGGAATCCAAGTCAGAAAACGACAATCGTTAACCATATTGCACAATCATGAACTCTGATAGTATATTAAATGGGAGTGTGGTTAAGTCTTCATACAGAAGCGGAAGCCAAAACTGCCAATGCACGACTGAGCTCACAGAGCTGTTCATGTTTTTCAAGAGTTTTTGCTTTCGCTTGTTCATTAGCATCTTTAGCTGTAGAAGCCAACATCTCATCCAATGCTATATCTTTTTGGCTTGAAGCGGACTCTTTCATCTTTGCCATTTCCTCCTCTTCTTCATCTTCCTCCTCCTACATTCAATTGAATAAGTAAGAAAATAGCTTCCTGTTAAAATCTCAGCAAGTTCATACATGTATGGGAAGTTCTAGGCTCCACGATATGCTTAGTCACATGGTAAGAAATTAGAAAACAAAGAGACAAACCTTGATCAATTCTTCTTGCATTTCTAGGTATTCTAACTTCCTCTTTCTTTCTGATACAGAATCTTCTGATGACAGAGCTGTAACCCCAACTGTGTCCACAACCTCATCTGGCAGAGAGGAGAGAGTAGCTTGAACAGCCTCTTCTGGCTTGAGTTTTCCAGCCATTGAGAATGATCTGCCAAAATGCACAGAAAGACAAATGCGGCAATGTCATTTTTTATTCTGTGGTATATATAGGAGATATATTTATCGAGTTACAGGAGAAGCTTACCTAGAGAGAATTAAGAGGGATGATGGTACTGAATGGTTGAGGGACAAATCCAGCCAGTCAATTAACTGCAAAGAGAGATTTGCAGATCAGCAATAACCTATATCTCTAGTTTAACTTCTTGGAATGACACAAACCAGATACAGGATCATTCTTTTGTTCCCAAAGACTACAATTTGTTTAATACCAACTCCAGTAAAGATTAAATGCTGAGTGATATTTATAAACAAGCATTAACCTGCTGTCTCATTTCTTCAACTGAACCTAATTGAAGCATTCCTCTGAATCTGCACGCTTGGCTAAGTTCAGCTTCTGAGAGAGACTCCACACCTTCAGCCTTGATCAACTTATCATCTTTTTTGATCCTACGAAGTCCAAGGAATGACATTGCCCAATGATTATGTTTGAGAGAAAAGAATAAATTTAGATGAATGTAAATATTGAAATATGTGTCTTGTAGAGTATATTGATGATGTCCACAGAACTCTTTCGATGCCACAAAAAACAGAGAAAAATCATTGTAGGAATCATTGTCAGATATTTGAGATAAGAAAAAGGCAATATGAGCAATGTTGAACTTACTCCTGTAATCTTTTCCGAAGCATATAACGTAAATACGCATCAGTTCCGAATGGGCTTATACCCATGTATTTGCACATATTTACCAATCGAGACCTGGATTTAGGAAGATAATATAAGCAAAACTAGCCATGGCAGAAACAGTATCGTTACCAATATATACAGTTCTAGCTAATAGGTAACCTGTTAATGTTATCCAACGTGAGCTCATCATTGAAGAGCTTTGCAAAGCCCAAAATTTCCTCATTTGAAACACCGACTCCTCTTCTAACCTGTACAGTTGATAACGACACTATCAGTCCACCTTGAAGACTACAGAAGCTTGTCAATTGTGTAGAATAACAAGGATAGCAAACCTTGTTCATAAATCCATCGAGATCTTCTGCAGTCTTTTTTATCTCTCCACTGCGTGATGTTTGGACTTCCTTTGCCATTTCTTTAACAGTATCTTGGAGAAATTTAGCATACTCCATTCTTGCATTCAGCCTTCTTTTTAGTGCCTCCTGCAAAAGAAACGTGAATTTAAGCTCCATACTTGAGAAACAGCTAAAGGTAACGGCAACAGAATGAAAGATCAAACTAATTCATACTTCCCCGATCAACATAACTCAAATTACCATAAAATCAGTCTGATTTGTATTTTTTAGCATCAATAAGTATCACTAGGAAGACTAATAAACTGCGACTTATTTTCTTTGTTCTTTCCATAGCAAGTAATTAAAATTGAGTAGCCTCTATAAAAAGTCACCGTCTAAATCAGTTTAAACAAAACTAAATCCAGTTTACAGATGTAATCCCTTGTTTAAGCATTTTCATTTCTTAGAGCAAAACTAGGTCAATTGCTACATAATTCAATCAAACATGGGGCCATGACTATGTTCACGATAACAAGACACTACAATTTTCAAATCACTAATGTCAGCCATACATTATCATAGAAGATCTTTTACTACCACATCGAAGGGGAAAATCAAACAAACCAACTGAATTTTTTCAGCACTATCTTGCCAGAAGCTGAGAACAAAGGTAACCGTTGTTATCTCATGATGAATAACCCATTACATGGGTAGAAATGACTCCTGACAATCCTAGGTCAGTGTCCAGAGAAATATCTGGCAAAACTAAATCGTAATGGTATTTGTCTATGCAAATGCTCCTTCTAAACCCTCCCCAAGTGTATTACATAAGATGGGAATATCAATGGTAGTTCTCTCTTCACAAAAAAAATTATAAGGCTTATCGTTGGAAATTATCTTGAGCATGGAAGAGGCAAAACATAGACGTGAAAATTTCGCACATAAAGTCCCCCGAGTTTGGTGTCAAATAGTCATGCAAAATGTTCCAGTACTCCAGTTGGTAAATGAAGAACAAGTAGAAACATCTGACAATTACTTTTTCAGAGAACTGATATGCAATACCTCTAAAGAAAACGGATAAAACGACCTATAAGGAATAGAGAAGCAACAGAATAGATTTTGATAATACCTCTTCTTTCATTTTGTCCTGGAAAGTTGAGGGCAGCATGTTTGGGAACAACTTAAGGAATACCGGTAGCAAGAACTCCATGAATGGAACAATAATGAAAACTGCAACGGGGACTAATCTAAAAATGTCGGCAGTTGTTCGAGTGAGTTGTTGTCGTTCCCTCCTAGAAAGACCTTTTCCATTAGCAAGTTTTACAAGCAGCCTCACACTAATCCTGACGTCAGCCCAGAGCAACTTTGTCCCAAGCCAGTAGTGTTGCAGGGTAGATTTAAATTCATCTTTC
This sequence comes from Cardamine occulta, assembly GCA_028015245.1. Lineage (NCBI taxonomy): Eukaryota > Viridiplantae > Streptophyta > Magnoliopsida > Brassicales > Brassicaceae > Cardamine > Cardamine occulta. Next base: position 6,997,777 of record CM051366.1, read on the forward strand.
CAGTGACTAAGCTTCTTAGCCCAATCTTCCCTGCAAAATATATCAAATGTTAAACACAGTAAATGCCATCAAATCACTCAAAAGCTACAGGGAAAAAAAAAAAAAAAATTCAGCCTGACCTGCTCATCGATGCAATAGCTCTCAAAGCAGGACCAATTCCCAGAAGAAACGACCACACACGTTGCATAATAGAAATATCAGATTTTTGCGACTCTTCCAATTTCATAGCTTTAGCTTTGGCTTTAGCCAAACTTAATCCCTCAACTGCTTCATCACACTCCTCAGGAGAAGCTTCTTTAGTTTGTGAGGTAAGCTTTTCTTCCTTTTTATCATCAGGCTTGTTGGCCGTTACCAAAGAGGAGTACATAGATTCTCGAACAAACCTATAGCCCAAGGGATAAGGAAAGTCTAATCTTCCAACTCCATTACTAAAACTCGGAGACTGAAGTAATCTACTTCTATAAAACCCCTCCAATGACACGGTCGATTCTTTATTCTTGACATCTTTGAAATCATACTTTTCAGATATATATCCTGAATCAGAATTCAGTCCCCTAATGCTTGAAATACATTGGATCGTGTAATTTGTGTGTAAATGTTCACTTAAAGATTGAACAAAGTGATTCCTCCTTCGAAGAAGCGCTCTTGAAGCCATATTGAAGTAATGTGTAGCTATATACAGTATGAACCAGCTACATACCAGCAAAAGCTAAACTCTAAACCAATCTGCACAGAGATATATGATTGATTTATCACAAAAAATTCACAAAATTACATACTCCTAATTCGATAAAAACCACGAGAAAATATGAAAAATCATTCGAAAAATCCGAAAAAACGTGAATAATTCCGATTTAATATTGATAAGTCGAATCAGAAAAGTCCTAAAAATCCATTTTCTCGGCAGAGAAAGCAAAAAATCTAAACACCTAAATTGTGAATCGATCATCTTCGCACTCCATTCACTGGTTAAAGCATTTCATGAATACTAGTAGCAATCGGAAACATAATCCTTGGGTACGAAAATTTCAGCATGTAATTTGATTGCGACGAAATTGAGATTATACTAAAGAATCAGAAACTCATCGGAATGATGAAAATGGAGTAATTGACTTACATCTACAAAGAGGCGAGAGTGGAGAAGAAAGGATCGATCAAAAGGTGAAAGATGATCCAAAATAATTCGAGAAAAAAGAGCGTAAAACGAATCCTCACTGAGCTGGAGAAGGAAGAAGATTCAACGTGTTGCTGCTGATTTTTACCGTTTTGTTTCGAGTCGGGTCGAGTCGAGTTGGGGCGGGTCGGGTCTGTAATACAAATACCAAAGTCCATCCGCCAGCTGCGGATCTCTTCTAGAATGTGTTGTGAATATTCTATTTTCTTGTAGTGATATATTACCATTTACTTTTGTTGTCAACAAAAAAAGTTATTTTATAAATTATTTTTATAAAAAATAATATTTTTTGAGTGGGCTACCCGAATATAATTTTCTGAATTAAACACATTTTCTCAACTAGTGTATTCACAAAACCTTTTAACTTTAGTCGGCAAGAAGATGTTACACATAGCACAACTTTTTTTTTTTGTTTTTTCGACACACATAGCACAACTTTATTCATACATTGCTTTCATATTCAATCACTCTTCAGCAACTCTAACAACCTGTTTACCAATATTTTTCCCGGAAAACAGCCCAACAAGTGCAGCAGGAGCGAGCTCGAGGCCTTCAGACATATCTTCGATGTACACAATCTTCCCTTCCTTGTAATATCCCTTAACATTTTCAAGAAACTGTGGGAAGATATGGAGGTAATCGCTCTGCAAGAACCCTTCTAATCTTATACATTTGGGTATCGCGTTGTACAGGTTATTGATTCTTTGTGATGAGCTTGAAAGGCTTTGCAAAGACACCATTCCACAGAGCGCTATTCTTCCGCGGACCTTCATGTTGAGGAGCGCTGCATCAAGCATGGATCCACCTACATTGTCGAAGTAGATATTGATCCCCTCTGGAAAGTACCTGTTAGAGTAAGACAGAGAAACATTTCAGCCATACTTATCTCATTCCCTAGAGCTAGCCACAAGATGTCAGCTTAAATGGCATCTCCAAACCATGTAGCTTTTGTCTTCTGATTGTGTCTGTTTTTTTTTCTTATTAGAGTGATAAACTATTGACAAGATGTGTAAATATAATTGCAACAATGGTGAAATTCAAGTTCCTTATGGCACATTAAAAAGACTAGAGATACAAGCCACAATAACCTCGAGACAAGCATTAGTCCATAATGGTATGCAGGAAAAAAGTCACAAAATCCATGAACGAGTGAGTGAAGCTATTAAGGTCACTGATTCTTGCAATATATTTACCTCTTCAAAGCAGCATCAAGATCAGCCTCTTCCTTGTAGTTAAAGGCTTCATCAAACCCAAGCTCGTTTTTAAGAAGATCAACCTAATATATATGTGTACAAAAGTTACTTCACAATGACAAGTGAGTCACAAGAGTTCATAAAATGAGTTTAGAGATCATTAACTTAGTAATAACCTTTTGCTTACTACCAGCGCTCCCAACAACATAGCATCCGTGCAATTTAGCTAGCTGACCAACAAGTTGTCCTACAGCTCCTGATGCAGCAGAGACAAAAACACTGTCCCCTTTCTTAGGACAACATATCTCATTAAACCCTGCATACGCTGTAAATCCAGCCATCCCTGTAAAGAGTGAAAAAATCAGAACACTATAAGACGAGTCATTCTAACTATGATTGATTCCTCTTTAAAGATGGGTTGTACCAAGAAGTCCAAGATGATAAGAAAGTGGAATGTCTTCATCTAACTGGATTTTTCTCAACTGCAAGTTATCTGAATTACGAAGCAAACTGTATTCTTCCCAACCAGTTATCCCACAGATTATATCGCCGGGCTTATAATTAGCATCATCAGAATCTATCACTCTTGCTACACCAAACCCTTCTATACGCTGTATCAAGATTACAAAACTAATCAGTCTCTTAGTACAGAGTAAAGCAAATGAAAAGTCAAGCCAAGAAACATGTTAAAGAGTCATCAAAGAATGTGGACAAATTCGCCAGACTCCTTAGCATATCTGTAGATATTCATTAGTTCAGTCAATACATCGAACAATTGGTGTGCAAAATCTCAATATTACCCATCTCTGTTCAATCAAAAAAAAATTTGAGCTTTCAGTTTGAAATACAATACCCAATAAACCCAATTACAGACCCAATTGTCAGAAAACAGAAAAGATTAAAACTTGAAAAAAAAAGGATGAAATAAATATACTTGAGCAGGAACAAAAGGCGAGATATAGGAACCATGAAAATCGCGCATACGACCTCTCATGTAAGGATCACAAGACAAGTAGAGATTTTTAACAAGGAAACAAGATGATCCTTTTGGTGCTGTAAGTTTAATTGTCTCTCCGAGCTTCACTTCCATGTCTGTTTCTTTAGGAATGCCATCTACATAGTTCTTTAGTATCACTTGCTTGTTCTCCACCATTGCAACTTCTTCTTCTGCTAATTTGTTCTTGTTTGAGTAGCAAATTTGGTTGCAAGAGTTGTTGGGTTGTTTAAGGTTGGAGAGTTCATCAATTAGCAAAAAAAAAGGTTGGAGAGTTTGGTAAGAAGAGTGTTTCTCGTTGTGTGGCGCGGAAGTTTATTAGTTAATTTTTTTTTTTTTTTTGTAAACAGAGAGTTCGGTAAGATGACTGTTTCTCGTTTGTTTATTTATTTGTTTATTTTCTAAAACAAATATACATTAATTAAAACAATTTAGAAATTCAAATAGAGTACATCTTATTATATAAAGCTTGGTTGCACTTATGAGAGCTCGATATATATCAAAATTATAATTAACGAGATTATGATATGTGTTACTTAATCGATGAAATTTTGACACATGTAAAAAATATTATGTTATTTTTGTTTTCCATAATAGAAAAAAAAACCAACAAAAATAAATTAAATAATAAAATATAATTTTTTACTTTCTATTTTTCTAATATAGGTTAAATTTTATTATCTCAATAAAATATAATTTAAACTTTTCTTTTCAAAATTTTATTTTTATATTATTTAAGCTCCAAATAAATGTTTTATCACATGTTTCTAATTATCTGAACAAAAAATTTGATTATCATAATCACACACTTATGAGAACTTGACACATGTCAAACTTATAATTAGCAAGATCATGATATGTATCGCTTAATCGATTAGACTCTGACACATGATAAAAAAATATTGTGATATTTTTTTATTTCTTTAATTGGAAAAGAAAATCACCCGAAAAAAAAAATTAAACAATCATTACAAAAAAAAGATCATTTTGCATCACTTATTTTTATATTTGTATTATTTATAAGTGATAAAAAAGCATTTTACATCACTTAATTAAATGATTTTGTTTGTGGTAATGCAAAAAAAATCAAATCGTTTTGTTAACAACTAATGCAATTGTACATAATATTTGTATTGATTGTCATAACTAACTTATCCGCTTTTAAAAATTAAAAAAAAGTGAGAAAATGAGAAAAAAAAATTATTTATCCTCTCGAGATCCTCTAGGTACGTCGAGAAAGTAGGCAAATCCACCGGTGTATATACCATCTTCACTAGCTCGGAGGAGTCTGTTGCCAATACTGCTTCTGT
>CM051366.1:7002547-7027547 GCA_028015245.1 Cardamine occulta
CTTCTATTTTGCTATTAGATTGGACGTCGTTCAAATGAGAGCTTCTAATTCGGCATGTAAAGGAGAAAGGCATCAATGAGTGTTACATGCCCTCATAATTATTCTCTTCACGTCTTCCTGAAAGCAGAACCAACCTAATACAGAGAATTTATCCATCTCTTTCAATGAACCATCTATATAACAACGATACCCCTTAAACTCTAAATTATGAGAATTTTGTGTAACCACGTTATCTTGAGAGTTTTTATTAAGATCATTATGTTCTTTAACTTGTGCCGACTTCCAAGCTAAAGCCTCATATTCTTCTAATTTAAGCTTTCTTGTGGGTTTTTATCAATATTTTGATATACCTTATCATTTCTAACTTTCCAGATATACCACAAAATCCATGGAAAAATTTCATCGTTATTTATTTAAGGAATTCTCCAAAATAAACTTACATCATTTTATATAAGCGATTTTAATAGTCATATAATTTATATTAACTGATATAATAATTGTATCATTTAAAATATTATAATCATTTTTATATAATTGATGTCAAATATATGTCATTTTTATAAAGGATTCTAAAATATTAGCCTGATTTTTAGCAAATTTTATTTAATTTAAAATACTTTTGTGGTTTCCATACCGATATGTTATAATACTTGAGCCCAATAAATCAAATTGGCCTTAATAGTTTTGAGTCTTTAATGAATTAATTGGTAGTGGAACATGCAATATTTATAACTACAATTATCAAGATTTTATTCCCTAATCATTCGATGTGGGACATTTGAAAATTTGTCATGTTTTTAGTTTTATATCATTTTTAAAATGATGCTACCAAATTAATAGATACATAAATTAGATATTGATGTAGATCTATATTTTATATCAGTTTTGTTAAAGTGATACAAACTAATAAAAATGAATCATTTTTATTGAATTGGTGCCAAATTAGTTAATTACAACATCGGTTAATTGTATTTAAAAACAAAAGCCACCCAATAGGTGGATCCTAATCTAGTAAATAATAAAATACGAATAAAATTTAGTATTCTATGTTTCGTCTGTAGGATTTTAAAAAACTCAATAAAAATCATGTGTTATTCAAATAAAATAAATTTAACAGATTTTATGGTTATGTTAATGTCTAGTGTTATTGGTTGATTGACTTTAAATATTTTTTGTTCATATAAAGACTCTTCCAAAATAATAGATGTTACCATGATATTTTCAAAAACTTTTAATAAACTCTTTACATCTAGTATTTGAGCATATTCCAAATAAAAATATGAGTGCAGCTTGCAACTTAAAATTCATATGCAAAAAAAGTTTTTTTAAAGTATTCCTCCATAGTTGGAAAAAAAATTATTCTTCCATTAAATATCTTTCTTGTTTAAAGAAAAATTACTAATGTCAAGCTTAGAAAAATACTACTATTATATACTCATTATTTACAAAAAAAAAAAAGAAATATAAATTGATATATAGAATTTATAAAACATCAGTATATGGTAACATAATATCTCTTCAAAATATTTTTTGTATAAATTATTGTATACTTCAATTTTACAAAATTTCTGAGTAACTGCAAGTGGAAGTGGCAAGTATGTTGCTTTGTAAAATTGAAAAGTTGAATTAATGTTGTATAAATTAAAAAGTTGAATTAATGTTGTAAAAAATGAAAAGTTGAATTAATGTTGTTGAATTAGTCTCTCTCTCTCTCTCTCTCTCTCTCTCTTTCTCTCTCTCTCTCTCTCTCGGATTGGGCAAAAGTATGGCTAATCTGTCTTTCTCTCTAACCAAGTGTGGAAAACGTGGTTCAAGCTCAAACTCTTCCTTTGACGAAGACATCAGCAAGTTTGAAGGAATGGACGTCTATGACATCTCTTCCAAGTGGAACAAGAACAGGTGGTTCGAGATAAATGCTTACAAACTTGATCAAAAGGCTATGGAGATCAACGACGATTGTTGAGTAAACAAAGAACCGCTTTCTACATGGACAAGGCACAAGTACACAATGAAGAAGGGGTGGTGAAAAACAAAAGGATGAGCACTATCTCGGTTTGAAGGAGAAGATGATATACTTCAACTCAAGGAGGCGACAATAACAGAGGCGGATGAGATTAGGGAGAAGCGTAGAGTTAAAGTTGAAAAGGCTAAAGCAATTTACCAAATCTTGAGTGAGAATTAGGAGAAATCATGAAGTAAAACATAAGGTTGATCATTTTTGTTGTTGTTTTTTTCAGTGTATGTGTTAAGTTGTTTATCAAGTATAGCTCCATGTTTGATCTTTTTATCTTCAAGATAATGGAAGGTGGAGATCGGATAAAGGATATATACATTATCAATTATATTTGAATGCTTGTCATTGATTGAAAAATGTTCGAAATTGGTATAAGATGCATTACGACATTATTAGCAGTTGACTGCAATTTCTTCAAAAAAGCTAACAATTTTTTGTAATAGATTATAATAAGTTACTTTTTCAAAATGATTATATTTTAATTACTCGTTTTATATTAATATTTAGAAATAATTTTAAAACTTTTGATAACAGTTTAATATTGGAATACCAATAACAAACAAACAATAAAATAAAAAAGCAAAACATAAACAAAACATAAGCACAACGTAGATAAAATACTGAAAAAATTAATATTCGTTGACATATATTAGCGTAACAAATTAGTTGAAATAGTAGTGATTAGTGTGTATAAATATCTATATAACTTATTTTTTTTTTAAAACATGCATTAATTATTTGTATCATTAAATCTAGTTTGGTGATGTGGACACTTTAAATGGAGAGAACTCTTATTTTTGCTATGGGAAAATTCCATAAAAATACACCAACTATTTATCTATTTCCATAAAAATACACGAACTTTTAAAGTACCCACAAAAATATATGAACTAGTTTTTTCTTCCATTAAAATACACAAAATCTTAAATTGTATCCGATAAACAACCAAGAGTTGATAAAAAATAATATCCATTAATATTTTAATCAAAAAACATTTTTAAAAATTCCAAAAATATATAAAACTCTTAAAAATCAAAGAACTGTGGAAAATATTAAAGTAATTCTAAAATAGTTTTAAACAAAAACATTGAACTTGTAAAGTTTGAGATTTATAAATAAAAATTTCAAAAAACATAGAATATTCCTAATACTCTTTGAAAATTCTAAAAATTCTAAAAGCTAAAATATAAAGTTTTAGATTCAGCATAAAATTCCCATAATATAGTTACCACTGTTTTTTCAAAAACAAAAATAAAACAATAGCATCATAAAATAATATTACTTTTAAATAAATGATTTTCCATGTTACTTAGACGAAAGTGTTATGTGAAAATATAATAACATAAGAAGTTGTATATAATTCTGTCACATGTAGTTTTTATGTGAAAGATATAATATATATAAATATTTTGTTTAAATGTTTCTAATTTTTAAAAAAAATTAGAAACTTTATCTATTCTTTGAGTTTTTATTATTTATAAATCAAATTTTTTTGAATTTTGATCATTTTATTTTTGAATTATTGAAAGAATAAAATGTTTGCAATTTTTAAGATTTTATTTAGACTTTTATATATATATTTGAAATTTTGAAAATGTTTTTAATTATAACATTAATGGATAATATTTCTCTCTAATTCTTAGATGTTTAATGGATACAATTTAAGAGATTGTATATTTTAATGGAATAAATAATTAGTTCATGTATTATTTTGGGTACTTTAAAAGTTCATACATTTTTGTGGAAATAGATAAATAGTTCGTGTATTTTTATGGAATTTTTCTTTTTGTTATTGTCTTTTTCAATAAGTATGATTTATTGAAAACTTCACAGCAAAATAGTTAGTACTAAATCTTAATGTTGATGAACAAACTATTGTAACCTATAATAATCTTAGGAGGTTGATAAATATTTGGTAACGATCAAAATATTTGAGAGAGATAAGCTCCAATTTTAACTGATAATTATTTGTTAACACAATAAAAAAGGATTATATTATGTGACATATATGGATTCACATTAAAATTATTATTTGACGTGGTATAAAATATGTTGTGATCATAGTGATGTATTTATCCGACGGCGGATGGATAAAGTTTCTAACGATAATTTATTTGTTAATATTATAACTATATTTATAAGTATATCACAATATGTACCATGTTAATAAATTAATTATCGCTTAAAACTTTATCCATCAACTGCCAGATAAATATAGTACTTTGTTTAAAACATATTTTATACCATGTTAAATAATAACTTATATGTGAAATTATATATGCTATATGATAGAATGTTTTCTATTGGGGTAACAAAATAATTACCCTTTAAAATTGGAGCTAGCTACCCTCTTCCAAATATTTTGATTGTTAACAAACTATTTACCTGTTAAAAATTCCATAGAGCATTTTTGTCCAAAAGCTATGTACTACTAGAAAAGGGGAAAGTATGAGAGAGAATTAATTACGGCATACAGTAAAACCTCTATAAATTAATACTCGATAAATTAATAAACACTATAAAATAATAAAATTTACTGGTCCCAAGTCGGATCGGTGTAAAAATGAACAAAATTCGATAAGATAATAAGATAATATTTTTTTAGAATCTCTATGTAAATATATAGTCTCATTAATAACATAAATTAATAATCATGTAACTTTCACACACACATATATATATATATATGTGAAGATAATATACTTTTAGTATTTTTAATGAATTTCTATTAGAACTCATTACTAACTTTTCTTATATAAGAAAATATTTTGTTGTGTTTTATATTTTTATTGTTACATCCTCTATAAATTTGCCATAAAAAGCAAAATTTTATATAAATTTTTAAATTCTAAGTATGTATAATTTTTATTTCAATAGTCATATAAGTTATTTAAATAAAACAATTAAACTCACTAATCATAAATTTGAATTTATGTTAATCGTTATATAAGTGAATTCATCTATAGTCTTTGTTATTTATTATCAAAATAATTTGATTTTTCTTTTAAATTTTAAGCTTTCAAATATAAAACTATTAAAATTTATAATATCCAAAACATTAATTTTATTTAGATCAAATTTTGTTAATTTATATATTTTTAATTTTTAAGAAAACTCTCTATAAATTAATAAATATTATTCTCTACTATAAATTAATATTTATTAATTTATAGATAAATTAATATCACTATAAATTAATAAAATATCATGGTCCCAACATTATTAATTTATAGAGGCTTTACTGTATGTGTTACAATTAAATGACACAATCCTTCAATTTTTACATATATAGTGAAATTAAATAGCACTATATAATATTCAGGGTGTGACTGGTGGTTTTAGAGTGAATATGATTGGAGTAAAAGAGAGTAAGTTAAATGGAAATAAAAAAATAAAATAAAAATGAGAGTCAATGTTTACTTAAAATTTTGTCAGTGGAAAACTTTGATTTGCTAAAGTAAAAATTAGAAGAAAATGAAAACAACCAAAATTTATTTTTCTGATTGGAACAATATTAGATGTAGGAAAATTGATTGCCAAATATACCAAGCAATCAAGTATAGGCCACAACATGATTATACAGACAAACTGTATTAATGTTTGATACGTACACCAACACCAAAAATTGATATCGCATAGTGACACACACCAATAATCATAAGTTATATGTGTAACAGTGTAACCATCATTCATTACTATTTTAATTTAAAGAAAATATTTTGATCCAATCTGGATTTTTTTTACATACATATTATTCTAATGAATAAACGAATTTTTCACAATAAAAAAATCATTTAAATGGTTTATGTATTATTTTAATAATCATATAATAAATATGTTCTATAATGTATATAAAAATCAACTTGAATTTTCTTTTTAACATTTATTTTATATATTTTAAATAAATTTATATTACTATTATATTTTTAGTTATTTTGGGCAAATTCTGATCATTGTTTTTCCAATCCGAATGACCAAATTTGGTATCCTGAAATTTTGGGATATTAAATTTGTATCCACTCTTACCGAATAAGAATGAAATAGTAACATGAAATTTTTTTAAAAATATAAACCATTTCAAGTTGATTTTTATAAATATTTTATAACACATTTATTATGTGATTTTTTAAATAATATAATTTTTTAAAATAAACTGTTTGTTGATATTTTGACCAATTATTATATGCTAATTATGATTTCCAATCAGTTTTCCACTTTCTATAGCCAATAATAAATTTCCACTTACATAGCCAAAAGGTTTCCACATGAATGGTGAGTGACAAAGAACCGTCAACACAAGGTATGGCCAATACATTTTCCACTTTCTTCTATATCTTTTTAAACAAATCTAAATAATATATTTACGCCTAGGTGGAATATGACTGTGTGGCTCCAAGGTAAAGCAAAAGATCAAAAACGGTCACAATATATTAACAGTCCAAAGTTCATTAAAATCCCACGAATGTTACCAAATCATTTCTCTCTCAAAATGGAGATATCAGTAGTGTCGGTAACAATTGCAATAGCTATAGCTATTGTGTCGTGGTGGGTATGGAGAACTTTGAATTGGGTTTGGTTTAAACCAAAGATGCTTGAAAGTTACTTGAGAAGACAAGGTCTTGTCGGAACTCCTTACACACTTCTTGTCGGAGATATGAAGAAGAATAATAGCATGCTGATGGAAGCTAGATCCAAACCCATCAAACTAACGGATGATATCAGACCACGTATCTTGCTTGAGACTCACGGTATGTTTCTTAGTTGGACCTCTTTATTCTCGCTATTTTTCTTCATTTCTATTTCATTTGAGGTGTAAGAAAAGCCCTACATTAGCGTTTAATATATGCTTGACGTCAACAATAAGATAAGGGACATGTAAATTCTTGATAAATATTAGAGATATTTAAATATTCTAAGAATCAATTTGATTGCTGCCAAAAAAAAAAAATCAATTTGATTATTTAGAGGAAACATCTGGAAAAAAATTGTTTTGCATATCTATTTCATAAAATTTCAATAAATGAAATATAAGGTTGATAGTTTATAATGAAAATATTTTTAACATGCATTAAAATGATGATATAATTTTATTAAAAAAAACTTTTAAGGCCATCATAGTCTCTATATTGGAACAGGAAGGACTTTCTTTACATGGCTTGGACCTATACCAACCATCACTGTAATGGATCCTGAGCTAATTAAGGAAGTGTTCAAAAACGTTTATGATTTCCCAAAGCCGGATACATTTCCTTTGGCTAGATTGATAGCTACTGGAATAGCAAGCCCTTTAGAGCATGACTCATAATTTTTCAGTGCTGCAATGTATATGATATTATGAACCATGTTGAGTCATAGTCTCTGTTTTTGTTTGTGTAGTTATCTCCCAACCAAGCTTAATAGAAGAATAGAAGCTGTAGCTAGAGAAATCCAAGTTACAATGAGAGGGATCGTTAACAAAAGGTTAACGGAGAGAGAAGCTGGAGAAGCACCAAGCGACGATTTGCTCGGTATGCTTCTTGAATCGAATATGGGGCATGGTAAAGAAAATGGAATGAGCATAGAGGAAGTGATAGAGGAGTGCAAGATGTTCTATTTCGCCGGGAAAGAGACAACTTCAGTACTTCTTGTTTGGACAATGGTTCTGTTAAGCCAACACCAAGACTGGCAGGTTCGTGCACGAGAAGAAGTGAAGCAAGTTTTTGGCGATAAAGAACCTTATACAGAAGGCCTTAACCAGCTCAAAGTTGTAAGTAAAACGAAATTGAATAGTGCAAACCTTCAGGTGACTTTGAGTACTTTTGTGGTGTGTTGTTTCATTTAGCTGAATGGTTTGTTTCCTCGCAGATGACAATGATTATATATGAGGTCCTTAGGCTATATCCTCCAGTAGCCCAGTTGATCCGAACCACTCACAAAGAGATGAAGCTAGGAGACCTAACTTTACTAAGCAGAGTTCAGATCAGTCTACCTATTCTGCTAGTCCAACGGGACACTGAGCTATGGGGCAACGATGCAGCAGAGTTCAAGCCCGAGAGGTTCAAAGACGGTCTTTCAAATGCAACAAAGAGCCAAGTCTCCTTTTTTGCCTTTGCATGGGGACCAAGGATATGCATCGGCCAGAATTTTGCACTATTGGAGGCAAAGATGGCAATGGCTTTGATTCTACAGAGATTCTCCTTCGAGCTTTCTCCTTCCTATGTTCACGCGCCTTACACAGTCATGACCATTCACCCACAGTTTGGTGCTCATCTTATCCTACATAAGCTATAATTTTATACCCCAAAATGTTGGTTGTCAAATAAATCAATCGTTCTTGGATTAATTGATTGAAGGGTTGATGTTAAGAGGTCCCTCCTCAAAGCTAAGAGTTGTGTAATAAGAACACAAGAACAATTTTTTTTAGACAAATTTCTCTCCATTTTCTGAATCGACAATGAACAATGCTTAAATAGACAAAATAAAAAACTAATAACCAAAAGACGTGGATAAGTGGGACACTAATTAACGTGAAGAAGTGGGATACATTCCCATTAATTTAGGAGTGATTATGTTCTCATCAGTTGAAATGTTGGGAATAAAATAGTAGACACCACGACGAGGATAGAAGCTCACCGATACTATTCTAGTAGCTTTTAAAGAAAAAAAAGCATTATTTATTCTATCAAGCACCAGTCAGGTACGGTTTTTAAGAGATGACAAATTATGCATTTTCAATTGGTACAGATGATCCTTATAATTTTCGTGAAACTATCAATAGTCCAGAAAATGATGAATTGATGGGTGCGGTGATAGAGAAAGCGGAAAGCCTAAGTAAGAATCAGACTTGGGATCTTACCACACTTCCAAAAGGAAAGAAAACTATTGGCTGCAAGTGGGTTTTCAAGAAAAAAGGAAGGAGTCTCCAACAAAAAAACATTAAAGTTCAAGGCGAGACTTGTAGCAAAAGGGTACTCACAAAAGGAAGGGGTTGATTATAACGAGATTTTCTCCCCTGTTGTGCGACACACCTCGATTTGAGTTGTGTTAGGACTGGTAGCTTGCTGGAATTTACACATTGAACAAATGGATGTAAAGACATCATTTCTCCATGGAAATTTGAAGGAAGAAATTTATATGGTTCAACCTGAAGGATTAGTCAAACCAGGAGAGGAGAAGCTTGTGTGCAAATTAAAGAAGTCTTTGTACGGATTGAAACAAGCTCCACGACAATGGTACAAACGCTTTGACACCTACATGTTGCATATAAATTACAAGAGATGTGAGTATGATTGCTGCGTCTATGTGAAGAACCCAGGTAACTATTCTCCCATATTCTTACTGTTGTATGTTGATGACATGCTCATTTCCGGGACCAATATGAAAGATATTGTTGAGCTTAAGAGGCTACTCGGAGAATAGTTTGAGATGAAGGATCTTGGCGCTGCTAAGAAAATTCTAGGAATGGAGATTCGCAGGGATAGAAGTACTAGAAAATTGTGGGTATCTCAAAGAAACTATGTTGAGAAGATTCTAGACAGTTTTGATATGTCAAAAGCAAAGCCTGTTTCTACTCCATTGGTGAATCACTTCAAACTCACAGAGAGTCAATGTCCGAAGACTGATAAAGATATAAAGGATATGGCACAAGTTTCTTATGCTAGTGCAGTGGGTTGTCTTATGTACGCTATGGTGTGTACGAGACAAGATTTAGCTCAAGCAGTTATTCAAGTCAGCAAATACATGTCTAACCTTGGGAGACAACATTGGGAAGCAGTTAAATGGATTCTCAGATATTTGAGGGGTACAACTAACTACGGTCTCATGTTCGGTGGTAAAGATTGCAAAGACAAAACCATAGGTTTTGTTGATTCAGATTATGGAGGAGATCTTGATAACAAGAAGTCCACTACAGGGTATGTCTTTACTCTTGCAGGAGGCCCAATATGTTGGAGATATATTCTACAATCTATTGTTGCAATGTCCACCACATAAGCAGAGTACATAGCAATGGGAAAGGCAGCTAAGGAAGCACTATAGGTTCAAGGACTTGTAGCAGAATTGAGTGTTGAGCAAGGTGGAGTTCAGCTACACTGTGATAGTCAAAGTGTCATATACAGTAAAACCTCTATAAATTAATAATATTAGGACAATGATATTTTATTAATTTATAGTGATATTAATTTATCTATAATTTATTAATTTATAGTATAAAATAATATTTATTAATTTATAGAGATTTTTTGTCAAAAATTAAAAATAAATAAATTAAAATTTTTTGATCTAAATAAAATTAATGTATTAAATATTATAAATTTTAATAGTTTTGGACTTGAAAATTTAAAATTTAAAAGAAAATTAAATTATTTTGATAATAAATAACAAAGATTATAGATGAATTCACTTATATAAACAATTAACATAAATTTTAAATTTATGATTAGTAAACTTAATTGTTGTATTTAAACAATCTATACAACTATTGAAATAAAATTATGCATATTTATAATTTAAAAATTTATAGAAAAGTTTGTTTTATTTTATGAAAAATTTATTTACATTGTAACAATAAGATGGTTTAAAATACAACATAATATTTTTTTATATAAGAAAAGTTATTTATGAGTTCTAACATAAATTCATAAAAAAAAATTATATTGTCTTTATATATACATATATATATATATATGAAAATTTACATGATTATTAATTTATATTATTAATAGGATATATATTTACATAGAGATTCTAAAAAAATATTATCTTATTATCTTATCGAATTTTGTTCATTTTTACACCAGTTCGACTTGGGACCAGCAAATTTTATTAATTTATAGTGTTTATTAATTTATAGAGGTTCTACTGTATTTGGCAAAGAATCAGGTGTATCATGCTAGGACAAAACGCATTCAAATCAGATTTCACAACATTAGGGAGTTAGTAGCTTCAATAGAGATCATTTTGGAGAAGGTGCACACGTCGGAGAATGCGGCTGATATGTTAACCAAGCCAGTCACCACGGAGAAGTTCAAACATTGTTTGGATATGCTCCATATCTTCAAGTGCTAAAGGAAGATGAAGGATATCTCCATAAACAAGCAAAGGGTCGCAGAAAAAGATTTTTTCGTCAATATGGAGTTTGTTGTTCAAAGTGACTTAAAAATATTAGTATTGTCTTAGGACCCAAATAAGAATAAGTAAGGGATTCTTATAAGGCCAACACTATGCTGATGGGTCAAAGACGGCTAGGGTATGTTTTTGGGGTGTACGGTACAATAGGTTTTAGAAGATTTTCTTTTTCTATTAGGATTTGTATCGGGTTTTTTGAGGCATATATATAGGAGTCTAAGGGTTTGTAATTGAATCATCAGATTAATAATAAGAACCCTAGAGTAAAGGGCATTCGCTTCAAAGAATTCTCGTTCTTAATCCTCTTTTGATTTCGTAAGGTTTTGATCATATCTTGCGATACTCACAACGGAAGCTTTGTAGCTGAGAAGAGCAACTCAGAGACTATTCTTGGTGTTGATGTCGACCAACACTACCTACTGGTGTCCCTCGACACCAGTTGCAGACACAGTTTTGGATTTGCAAAATAGCCCCAAAGTTTTCTTTATTTGCAATCTAGTCATTTTCGTGTTTTTAGTTATAAATAGGATTTTTAGGTCATTGTTTAGATTTATGTTTCATTCTACACTTCAACCATCTTTTTAGAGTTTTTTGGAGAAGATTTCTAAACTCTTATTTCTTCTCTTGATTTATTTTATGCAATCTATTCAAACTATGATTTATGTTTTATTGATCATGTCTGAGTAGTTTGTTTGTTAGGTTTAGAGTTTTCAAAGGTAGAAGATGAATTGCTAGGTTGATGGTTATTTAGAATTGAATATCAATAGAGTTCTTCATTTAGATTGTGTTTATTACTGATTCTAGATTCATGACCTATAATCTGATCTTAGGTTGATTAGTTGACACGAGAGTGTAATTGATTGCATGAACTATCTTAGATGAGCAAAATAATTATTCACAAAGAGATTTGGTTTAGGGATGTAAACAATCGAACCTGGAATTAATGCTTGTTTGAATTGAAGAATTTAGCAAAGAGATTTGAAATTCTAAATTTAGACATAGATAATCTCTGCAGCGAGAGTTGATTGATTTTACCATTGTGTTTCGAGTTCAAGAACATATCTTAATAGCAATCCTGATAATTTATTTAACCTCCAATTTTGAATTACCTGAAAATTTCTCTAAGCCTAGCTCTTTTTCCATCTGAATTTACTTCGATTTTAATTCTTTGCTGTTTTCTGTTAATTACAATTTTTCTTGTTTAGCTTAGTTCATAAACTGAAATTCTAACGTTTAAAAAAAAAACTAAAAATCTATTATGTGAACGTGAATCTCTGTGGATTTGATCACTAAATACTATAGATAATCTCTTAATTTGAGAGAGTAGCTATATGGTAAATTTGAGCATATCACATAATCTGATGGCTGGCAGTTTTATTTTTCAAATCACAAGTTTTAAGTGTTTTTATTTTAACTCACAAATAATAGGCTTAAAACCAACTTTTGCTTAGGCCCCATACGATTCAGGGCCGGCCTTGGCTGTGTTTTTCATCACTAGTTTGTGTTCGTTGTACTCTGATCAACTTTCTCATACCAGTGACAGTGGAGAAGAAACTTTTCAGAAAAAAATACAAAGAAATTTTAGTCATTGTTGTTGGACGCACGAGAAGTAAAAGAACAAGCCCTATATACTTTCAAATGTCTATGTTCATTGCAGCATTGATATGTTTGCGTAAAACTATTGAGCTCCGTTTTTATTTAATTACAATCAGTACTTACAACAACATCTTCTATAAAGAATCATTTACAATGGTTACAAAGTATATAAACCATAATGTATTTGAATAAATATAAATTAATTATTTTAACAAACAAAAAAATTATATATATATATGTATATATATACATTAGTTTTATGTACAACCAATGTCATGTTTTATTTTATAAATCTTGATCTGAACAAAACGTATAGAGTTCAGAAGCATCCATTGGGTAAAACCAAACCAAGTTGCTTACCAGAAACATTGGTGCATGAAGTTTTTGCTGTATCACCGTAATAAGTTAAATTAATTGCCTGCATTCGAATCTTAGTGCATGGGAATCGCTCACTACAATCCATCTTTATAGCAACTTTTGTGGCTGATGTTCCCATGATTCCGCTGTATATTACATCGTTTATTTTTATTCCTGACTCCTGAAATTTATATTTTCAGAATTAATTAAACTTTTTATACTTAACATATAAAAATAAATTCATTTTTCTTCCTAATCAAATTTTCCTCAATCTTTTTTTTGTGAGGAAAAAAACATTAACGAAATTTTGATTCATTCAACTATCTTTTTCATATAATTCAAAAGAAGTTCAAATAGAATATCAAATTTTTATTCAACAATCTAACTTCACCTTTAAAAAAATTATTAATAAAATTAAAGATAATATTATTTAAGAAAAAGTTTCATAGCATTAAATAATAATATATTCGGGAAATAACTTTTGAATTTTTATTAATTATGGGTTACGTATTACTAGATCAAATATAATATATGACCCAAAGTCGTAAGAATACTTTTGTGGAAATACAAAACGATATGCTAAAATGAATTAGTTATAAAAAGTAAGAGATAGTGGTAAAAGATAAATTGTAGTTCTCTTTACGAGTTATACTACTTATCATCATTGTAGTAAGAAGTTACCTATCAAGTTTTTGAATTCATACATAATATTCATCATTTCAACTATTTAGTTAGATTCCAAAGTAATTTGTATAAATAACATAAAGGATAAAGGAGAAAAGACCTGAGAAGGGCAAGAAGAATCGCCAGGGCAATAATTCTGGTCAATAAGGATAGGATAAGAGACATTAACCATAATAGCCCCTAAGAACCGAACCCTTTCCACGAACCCGTTGCTATGACGTGGCCATGACTTTATCCTTAAACCATTGTCCGTGCGTACAAACACAGCCTTCTTCACTGTCACGTTTTCTACACCTTCCTCCTTTATGTCCTTAGCTAAGCTCCCAATGCTTATTCCATGTCCAGGACCACAAGTGATTCCATCTACATTTAGGTTCTTTGTACCGGGTCCGATTGAGATACAATCGTCTCCGGTTTTGATGGAAGCATTTCGGACCTCAATATTGGTTGATAGCTGAATATGAATGCCATCAGTGTTGGGACTATCAGCTGGTGCTATGATTTGGACATCTTCGATCTCTATGTTTCTGCAACGGTTTATTGCTATGTGGAATAATTGGCTGTTCAGTGATACTACTCCTTTGATTCTCACGTTGTATGAGTCCATAAATCTCATTGTCTGCATTTTCATATAATAACATTATACTCCTTCTGTTTCACTTTATTTGTAGTTTTAGGGTTTTTTTTTGTTACAAAATAAGTGTTGTTTTGGGTTTTCAATGCAAATTTTAAATAAAATTTATTTTATTACCCCTACTATTTTAATATGATAACCAATGAAAAAACTTGTTTAGTGTATTAATGAAGGGTAAAAAAGAAAATTTGAATGTTTTCTTAATTTGTGTGCTAAAACCTAAAACAACAAATAAAATGAAACAGAGGGAGTAATATATATATTATGTCTTGGATTGTTTACGCGCGCATATGAGGTTTTTTTTGACAAGAAACATTATACGGATTTGAATTCAGATAACACAACCAAGATAGTTTTTTGTTTTTTTTTTGTAACATTGAACGAAACTCTTTTGATGAAATTTAACTTTAGTGTCTTTGTTTTCTTACTGTATTGTTGTGTAAAATTATGTTATAATAATGCGTTACCATAATTATCAATTTAACTAATAGTTATACAGTATAACTTCAATAAATTAATATCTCAGTATATTAGGTCCGGATTGAATGTTTTATCAATTTACAACCAAGATAGTTGCATGTTCTAGTACTCATTTTTTATTCTCTATTTAATATTAGGTCCGGGTTAATAGTTTTCATCTTTTTTATTCTCTATTTAATATTATAACAGTGCTTTTTCAAATGAAAACACATTATTTTATATTTTACATAAAAATGTAATGTTAAATGCAAACTTGAGATATTTGATGAAACCCTAAATTTATATATATATATATATATTAAAATATACAAAATTATTTTTTATTTTCTGAAAAATTCACAGAAAACGTATAAATTGCTAGCTTAAGACTTAACACATACCGTTGCACCTTCAGGACAGTTGTAACCATTGGCCTTACAACTCCACAAGCTTGATCCCTTAGCATCAAAAGAACCTCCAAGGACCGTAACATTGTGAACACCACTAAAACTAAACCAGTTCTCTTCTTTCCCAAGCAACTTGTAGTCTTGAGGACCGATTAAAGTTCCATCAATCCTTAGGATTATCTCACGGCTTTTACAACTTTCTCCTTCGAATCTAACCTGTCCACCAACCAAATACCTTCCTCTTGGCACATTAATCACTACTGAGTCTTCCACTCCACAAGCAGTGCTCCATGCATCGGAAAAAGCTTTTGCTGAGTCTACGACACCGTTTGGTTTTGCCCCGAAACTCAAAACGTTAAGACTTGTTCTTGCGTGAAACTGACCAAAGTGAGACATAATGATTGTGATAACGATGTTAAAGATAGAAACAAAGCTTAGAGAAAATGCCATTTGTGTTGTTCTTTTTTCTTGGAATGAGTTAAAGATTGAGAATATTGTATTTTCCGATGAAAGATATGTGTGTGCACGTGTGTATATATACAAGTAGTTTAGGATTTTGGATAAAGAGAATAAGGTTTCTTTGTGGTTTAAGAAACAAAGTATGAAGCAAACGGCGCGCGTCGCCATTGATTTCTCTAAGGTATTTGAAAACGAGTTGCTTGATTTCCAAGTAATTTTGGAGCCTCCGTACGTAACGTTGAAAAATCCTTGTATCTTTTATAATAAGTCGAGTAACTATGAAGTGATCCTTCACCTTTAATCGTTTTTATACAATCATGATATCGTTAGTTAAATTGATTATAATATCATTTAAAATAAAAATAAAACATATATAGCCTTGATAGTTGATTCCAATTTACAATCCAAAAAATGGTTTTCGACCTAAAGTCACTACAAGAAATGTACCGCAAAACCGACGGAAATTTCCGACGGATTTACGACGTATTTCTGATAGACATGAAAATTGACGATTCCGTCAGAAATCCGTCTGAAATTTTCCGACGGATTTATATTCCGTCGGAAATCCGTCAGAAATTGACGATTCCGTCGGAAATCCATCTGAAATTTTTTGACGGGTTTCTGATGGATTTCTGATGGATTTCTGACGGATTTCCGACGGATTTTTGACGAAATTTGTTTTTTCAGCTTATCAAGTCATATGTCAGACTAAACCTTAGAACGAGACACGTGAAACTACAAAATCGTCGGAAATCCGTCAGAAATTTCCGACGGATTTCCGACGGTTTTGTGGTTTTGTGGTTTCGTGGTCTTTTACGATCCGTTTAACTTGAAATATGTTTGTAGTATGCTATGTTACTCATTTCAATCATAATATAATACCAAAAACCTTGTTATATATCATATATACCAAAATTAGAAAAATTCATACAATCATGTTTACATATTAGGCAATGATACATATACTTAAGCGATGATTTATAAACATAACAAATAAAATTTTCTAATTTTGGTATATTTAATATGTAACAAGGTATTTGTTAGTATTTTATCATTGAAATGAGTAACAAATCATATTACAAACATATTTCAAGAGAAACGGATCGTAAACGACCACGAAACCACAAACCCTTCAGAAATATTAATTTTTTCGCCAGTTCCGACGGAATTCCGACGGATATATCTGTCCGAATTTTGTTTTTATATATCACTTCTTCTTCTCAGCGAATTCATTTCTCATTTAATTTTTTTTTTAATTTTAATTTTAATTGTAATTAAAATTTTATAATTAAAATTTATTTATAATTATAATTTTAAATCTTAATTTATATTTATTCCAAATTAATTTTATATATTAATTATAATTAATTACAATAAATTAATATTAATTACAATAAATTAAATATTATTAATAAAATTATATATCCGTCATAAATCCGTCGGAAATCCGTCTGAAATGTGTCCGTCGGAAATCCATCGGAAATATGTCCGTCGGAATATGTCCGTCAGAAATCCGTCGGACTATTTCCGACAGATTTGAAATCCGTCGGAAATCCGTTACAATTTTTGACGAGATATAACAGACGGAAAAATCCGTCGAAATTAGCCAATTCCGAAGGATTTCCGATGGATTTTTCCGTCTGTTCTAGCGTGTTTTCTTGTAGTGAGTATCTTTTGCTCCAAACCAAAATTTGATCCATAAGACCTAAAATATCGAGCCATGTAACCTAAGGTGGTAGGACCAAAATAGTCCTTTTCTAACATGTTTAACTGATAAGAGATATATGTTGATTAAGAAAAAACAAACATAATTGACTGCTACTGCTTAAACACGAAGGTGCTTTAAATTAAATCTAGATAAAAATAAAACTATATCGTTCTTTAGAACTAATTAAGGGTCATGAGAATTTTTTTTTAAAACATCAAGATTATTAGAGCTTTGAACCATAGGGATATGGTGATTCATGGTATACAATATTTAAATAATTTCTTAAGAACTGCAAATGTTAACCAATTGGTGGTGGTGTATTCTGTTGGTCTAGGTCATAGACCTATTTTCCTTAAACACGAAATTATTTAAACTAATTTCATTTTGTTAATCGAAATGGTGTCAAGGTGAATAGACTACTCAACAGCTACACTCATGTTGAAAGAATTAGTCGGAGGTTAACCATAATTTTTTAAAGTTTATATTTTGCTGTTGAAAATTTCTTCTTGCTGTTATTTATTAGTATGTTCTGCGTTTTTTTTTTGTTCTTTATTTAAGCCTTACTCTATGAGATCTATCATACATGCTTAGTTGAAAGTTAAGCATCGCATTGCTTATAAAAAAGGTGTACATAACTTATCAATTAATTCTACCGATCAAAGTCATCGACCCAAAAACGGATTAGATGACTTAACACATTAAATATCATGGTATGTGTTCACATTAAGAATATAATTATCATTTAAATTTAACTTTTTGTTTAACATCATTTGAGACTACAAACGCCTGCCCATAGCCCAATCCTTATTATGTTGGATAACATAATTTGCAGAGCCAAACTTCATTAGAAAAAACCGCCGTAGTTGTAGAATGTTAATCATTTGACTAAAGACATCTTCCTATTACTCCAACTTAACAGATAGTTGTGGTAACTTATTATTACTTACATAATTTTACCCAGCTATATAAGAGAAAGAAAAACAAAGACGACGAAAGTTAAATTTCATCAAGAATTTCGTTTACACGTAAGTAACACGTACACAGTCCAAGTATCAGAATGATTATTGAGATAACAACTACCGTAAAGTTACATAATACAAACACCATTACTCATACGGAGAAATAAAATAACACTTTGGTATAACATATCCCCTGCATAAACACTGTAATTAGCCTCTTAAACAAAAAAAACTAAGAAGCTATTCTTCTTTTTTTTTTTTTCTCTTTTCACACAAATTTTCCCATTAAACACACAAAAACGAGTTACGAATTACTTAGACACGTCGAGGAAAATTATTTTCTCTTTCTGTTCATCTCACTGTACACTTAGAATTTGGCTCTATGGACTCTGCAAGTTCCTTAACTGTTCAACCACATCAAGAGTGTTACTTAGCTGTTGATAATCGGAGCGATGAAGAGCGTTTATTTGTCCCGAGGTTTTGGGTTTATCATCATTATAATGTTTCTTTCCGGAATTACCATGAGGGCTATGACGCACACGGATTCTATGGTTTCTTGTTTCAGTCGAGAACCTTCCGTATACCACGAGGACTAATATGACTTCCTCGTCTCTTGCGTCTTCACACCACGAGTTCTGAGCTACACCGTCCACAAACTCTTCTACTGTAGGGAAGTCTTCGAGATGGACTGAAACCTCGGCTATTTGGTTTGGCTTGATTGTGCCAGTTCCTGGAGATACCTGTTTAAAGAAAATAAGGATTTTAGTGAAATTGATTCCAAGGAAATGCTGAAGACCCACAATATAATATATGCAAGAGGCAGCCTAAAGATTTAAGATTATTTGAAATTTAGATGGCGTTTACTTTAAAGTGTTTGATTCCTTTGATCCAAACAGATCCTCTTTGAACCCAAGAAAAAAAAAACTGATCAGAAAACCGCAATGAGCGTTAATAGGGGTAGAATGGTTACACCAAACTGAAGAAGCAAAAAAAGGAATCTAAACTTAACTTTCTTTTTTAAAAAGGATAAAGTTGACTAAAACCCGAATTCGAGCCTGCGCAAAACTTACCCATACTAGAGTTAGTTTCACTAATCTTTAGTTCATCTACTTACAAACTTAACTCTCTAACCTAATCCAAGTAATCAAAAGAACAAGATTATTCTGCTTAGATAAAGATAACTATAGGAAAATTCTAGTTACGTCATAAGTGTGGTGGTGTTGCTTAAGGAATAGAACAGTTAGACAGCAATAACGAAAAGCTAAACAGCAAGCATGAAAGAACAACTAACCTCTAGCCACTGGGGAAATCTGAAGGAGCCTCTTGCTCGGTGATCGTGTGCC
This sequence comes from Cardamine occulta, assembly GCA_028015245.1. Lineage (NCBI taxonomy): Eukaryota > Viridiplantae > Streptophyta > Magnoliopsida > Brassicales > Brassicaceae > Cardamine > Cardamine occulta. Next base: position 7,022,273 of record CM051366.1, read on the forward strand.
TGACCATCCTCTTCAATGTTAGATTGCCCTTCACAAATTATTTTGAAGAAAGCAATGTTCTTCTCGCTCTTATTTGTAATACGCAGAATAGTTGAATCATGATTTTGGAGGATTATATTATTGGTGCTGACAACTGTTTCTGGAACCTTGCTTAACTCTCCAAGCATGACCTTGATTTTCTTATTCGAGTTTATGATGTTCCCAAATTCTTGTCTCCTGACTGACTCATCGACCCGGGCAATCTTGACACTAAATATACAACGGACGGGCTTGTGGTCACTGTCTGTTACATCCATGCAGGCATCATACCTTAAAAAAAAGAAAAGAATTGTAAGACTAAATCCTTGCTCAATTCAAATTTTATAATCGTATACGCTATAAAGGGTCACAGAAAAGCATGATTTACTAAAAACTGTATCTCACAGACTCTATACCAAAATCTCTTATGAAGTAATATTAATGTTCGCACAGAGAAATATTGATACTGACGAGAAAGAACGTCTGAGAAAATGCATCCTTTCTGGCCCTAAAAGCTCATGTAGATTAAAAGTCATATAAAGTCTTGCGGAACACTTTCGAAAACCAGAAATGTACTTTCGATACAGTATCCTTTTTTCTAAAATAAAGTCGCGGAAAAAAGTGCACGCTACAAAATGTTTCTTTACTGAGTTCAAGTACCAGAGCTGAAGGAATTGAAAAGAACATAGGAAGCTAATATAATAATTTGTTACAGCTAATGAACTTAAGAACCTACGACCCATGTATAAGTCGAGTACTGACACACTATAATATGTTATTGATCTAATAAACCATATGGAAAATTAAGGTGATCCTGTCTCAAGTATGCTTTCTAATTACTACTGTTAACTGACAGGAAGCCTAATGAATGTATCCAAGGAAAAACAGGAAACTTACTGTGATATGGAGGACACCACTGGACAATCCAAACCGCAGTCAACTCCCAACTGTTTCTTGCTATCACGATATAGAATCCTATCACACCAGGCAGGAATACGCTTCTTTTCCCCAGAATCATATCCTGCAGAAATACAACTTCAATCGTCAAATACAGTTTCAGAAAACTCAGTGCCTTAGAGTTACAATGCCCTGGAAAGCTTCCCATTGCAAAGAAACTCATGACCATATCATAGAAGCAGCAGAAATTTGCTCCAACCAGATGAGAAAGATAGTGTGAGCATATTTCTGAAATGCTCTTAGGTAGATGCAAAGTTAACTACATATTTTTTGTAGCATTTCTCTGTAAGTACTTGTATCAAGTCACATTCTCAACTTTTATAATGATATGACCTTTGGATTTGGGGATAGCTACCTAGCACAGAAAGACTTAGACGTTCACAGTTCATAATGCTGTCAATTTTAATCTCCATTCTCGGAAATATTTGGAACAGCAGCTTTATCCAGGGAACTGGTATCAATTTGAAAACTACCAGAAACTAGCCACCTGACCTGCTAGACCAGCTTGGTGCCTTTCAAACTTGTATGTTGGAGGGAACCTGATCATTGCTTCACGCATCCCTTGAAAAACATTCCCAGCTTCCATTTCAGCATGTAGCTGATCTTTTTCTCTTAGCCAATCAAAGCATCTTTGAGAAATGAAATCCCTTGTTTCATCATAAGTTATATCATCCAAGCGGTAATTAAAATCCCCAAGAAATATGATCATGTCTGCCTCAGATAATTCAGGCCTTGCTTCAACTGTGTTGACACCCATAGCCTGTAAAATGATAGCTCTTAGACTTTTTGAAAAAATCACACATTACAGTATCTGAAAGAAAATGATAAGAACTATTATATCAAAGGAAATACATACATTTCCACCACGAGGCACTGAAACACCAAATGAAGCACCAGCTGCAATGGAGGACACCAATAACAAGAATGACCAATGAATAGGCAAAAAGTAATAAGCTGAGCAGGTAACACGGCATGATAGAATTAAATTTCGCAGCATACCAACTCCCGAATTGAGTGAAGTAGACAGCCGTGAGAAGGCCATTGTTCGATAAACATGGTTGAAGTCAGCATTTCGCCGATTAACAGCTTCCAGATGTGCAGCAAAATGACAATTTACAAAGCACAGTAGTCGATCATACAATCTGATTCGCACACCTACAGCTCCCTAGTGAGACAAAAATTGTTCTATCATAACAGAGATAAGATGCTAAAGAAATGGAAAAGGGACAAGAATATATATAAGTTAACATCAGAAAATGTTTGACACTTTTATGACATACCTTATTACCAAATGCTCGTCCAAAACCACAAGGAACCGCAGCAGCATCAACATCTCCCACATGAGGTTTAAGGTCATTTCTAATCCTGAAAAAAAACATTCCTCTATAAGACTATAACTTACCAAGTTCATCCAATACTAACAAGAAAAATTAGAAAACCCAATTCCCCAGTGAGAAAGAATGCAGGATAAGTAACATTAGACTCTTACTCTATTATTTTAGGTTTAAGACCAAATTTTTTAAGAAATTAAATAATAATCAATGAAAACCGAAGTAAAATAGTTCATACTGACAAGTTCTTCTTATGCTGTTATGTCTCTGTAAAGATTAGTCAAAGCAAGATTCAAAGAGAACATTTGGCATCTGAGAATTAAACGATCCAAATGAGCACAAATAGCCATGAAATATGATTCAAAAATAAAGATAAGTTGTCACATTATGAATAGTAACCGATGCTTGCAATAAATGAGAAGAAAAAAGTTACATCAAAACAAAATACTAACCATACACAAATGAGTAGTCCTGCCAGCTGCCTAGAGCCAACACGAACAAACGATGAACCCTCATCTAAAGTTTTTCCAATCATATCCAGCCACCACTGACCAAGTGGACTACCCTCAAGTCCCACCTGCAATCGGGAAAACAGAGTAAACCAGAAGCTTAATTTACAGATAAGCTCATAGGTTTTCGTTATATAACATAAAAGCAGAACCGTGGCCTCGAGGATTACGCAAAACAAAGACATCAATTATAGAGACTGGTATATGCCTTAAGAAATACATTTTTCCCGCTTAATAGTAGGTAAAAAAAAGCTTACCGTTTCTTTTGCTGCAGACATCGCAAAAACTCCTGCTCCCATTTCAACTTCTTGCAGTCCAACAACTACGATCTCAACTCCAGTTGCAGCACAGCCTAGCCAAGATACAAGTGAGTTGGTTGATGCTCTCCCCTCTCCAACATTCCATGTACCAGCTAATATTTTCAAATTCTCTATCCTTGAATATAAAAATTCTTTCCCAGCCAAGTCAGCCCGCAATACATTGTCAATGGGCCCTGGAGAAGTAACATTCCATCCACGAATACCTCCATGATTTGCAAGGGTAAATAAATAACCACCCCTGATAGCCATTTTTATTACAGGACCACTATGAGCTACCCATCCTCCAAGCAGTTTTCCCTCAAGGTCCAATACCTGAACAGTGCCGCTGGAATAACTAACCCACAGTCGAGAACAAAAAGTGAACATGCAGAGAATACCAGAGGACTGGTATGAGAACTCTTGCAAGCAATTACCATTTCCGTCCCATCGCATAATCACGCCATTTGAACTTCCAGTCCAAATCATTCCATCAACTGATATGACAACAGCCTCAGTTTTCCTACTATCATCACAAAATCCCCCTTTCGCTGCAGCACGACGAACAGCATCAGCTGCTCCCAAAAGGGCATTACGAGACCGCTGAAAGAAACCAAGAGAAGATTGAGCTTTCTCTTTATTTGTAGCAGTTAGCTTCATCTTCCCCTCTTCCTCATTTCCAAAATCAGGATATAGAGAATTTTCAGTTTGATTCTCAAGCTGCCCATCAATATTGAAAACTTTGATCAAATCCCTTGTGCGAGCATCCCTGCCATGCAATAAGTTAACAGAAAATAAGAAAGCACTAATCTATTATACACGTAAACTTATGGGTGTGGCTGCTAGAAATTGAAAAACTACAGAGCCAATTGCAAGGGGATATTATAGAAAAAAATAAAGTTCCCATTAAGTTTATTGCAGGAATGCTGGTATATCATTGACGACCAATCAGAATCAGAAAAATGATGTATAAGAAAAGCAGAAAAAAATGAGTCTCCATTTTACCACAAAGCAAACGTCAGGGGACTAGCACTCCATACTCTTGCCCTTGTATGATCAGATACGAGAAACATAACATCTGCCGTCAATGTATTAGCAAAACCATTGGCCGAAACCTGGCTCCTAGGATCAATATACGATCTCTCTACTGATAACGCAGCCATGTGCCTTTTTTCCATCTTCAAAGAAATAGACTTCCCAAGAGCATCATCCCAGGGCCAAACTTTAAGAGCACCTCCCTCAGACCCTGACCATATATCTCCTACATAATTGATGTCAAAAAGTTGTGTTACGAGCGATTAAATAATCCGCAAGGGTGCCATAGTTTATTTCTATTTTGAAATTGCACGAACTTTAACCAAAGAGAACGAAATAGAGATGCCAATAGGCAATAAAACACTAAATCAACCAGATCATCTATCCATCCACCCAAGGAAGATCAAGTACAGCAAGTTTCAAGGTAAGAATCAGAAGCCACCCTTTTCCCCGAAATAATAAGTAAGTAACACTTTAAAGTGAAAAAATGAAACATTGAACAAGAAGAATTTATTATTGATACTTTTTCATCACATATTAACCTGTTATTAGAAAACAAATTAGGTTTCCTTAAACATGAGGTAGCTATTGGACGGGGCATACAAGGCAATCACAAAAAGGATAGTTTTGTAGACTCTATAAGCTATTCATATTGTACCAGCTACCAGATACCACATCATCACTCAAGCCAGCTTGTCTAGTGGAACTAGAGGAGCCAATATCATCTCCTCCGCATCAGGCCAACCAAATATCACAATTACTAATTATGGTCCTAAACTCAATCTCAACTTCTTCCATCTTAGTCTCTATTGCTAAAATTTCTAAACAAGTAAAACAGAAACTAAAACCCACCATAAGCCGAGATAGCAATGGAGAGAACAGGACCACGATGAGCTTGCCATGACAATGCTTCTTCAATACCATGATCACCTTTCAATTTCCAACATCTAATCCTCCCATCTCTATGTCCACTCCAAACGACTCTACTACCTTCATCACCAATCATACAAACCACAGAAGATCCAATCTCATTCCCTAAAGTCTCCTTATACGGCGCCGTATCTTCAACCTCTAATCCCCTCCCACTTCCATACAATTCACTAAACTCCCAAACTCTCAACGCACCATC
>CM051366.1:7027647-7102647 GCA_028015245.1 Cardamine occulta
TTCACCACCAGCCCATAATTGTCTCTCAGTACTCGTCATCGTCCTCAAAAACCTCCCAATTTGAGTTTCCCTTAACGGATGAGGTCTCACTTCAAGACTCGGTGGCCGATTTGGATGAACAGCTGACCTAATCGGAACCTTGAAGATCCCGGTTTCCCCACACTTCCCAACGAATTCCGGTAAAGAATCGGAACCGTTCTCTGGTCCGATCCCGTCGTAATTGCCGTCTTCGCTGAGTCTACGATCGAGAAATTGGATCATGTAATCGATTCGTTTGTTACTATCATCGATTGAAGGTTGAGAGTCCTCATCGCCGGAGGAAGATGAGGAGGAGTAAGCAGAACGGTTGAAAAGCGTGGATGGTGTTGCTGTGGCGGTGAAAGTTGAATCATAAGGAGCAGCAGTGAAGAAGGAGAAAACGTCATCGTCTTGATCGTTTTGAGGATCTGCCATGAGAATGGACTTGAGGTTTTACTTTTGAGCAGACTCCAGAGAGATGAGTTTTTGGGTAGCCTTGAGATATTATTTCTAACCCGAAATGGCTGAAACGTGTTGTTGCGGACCTCTTGAAATTTTTAATTTTAGACATTCAAATTTTTATTTTTTTTTCATGGATAACAGTCAAAACAGTAGAACTCTATAAATTAATAGGAAAATTATAGTAAACTTGGATCCGACCCGCGTACACGGTATGAGTTATATTTGTAAAACGAATTTATTTGATATTTAAATATATAATTTAGTTATAAATGTTAAGTGATGTTATGTATATTTTAAAAATTTAATCAAAACATTTCTAACAATTTGATTAGGGGTGTTAAATCGAACTTAGATCCGGTTTTAGTTTGGATTATTTCTGCATATAACCTAGGAATATTCATTCTGGATTGGAAAACCGTCTCGTCCAATAGCATTCAAAAATTGTATATCTCATAACTGTTTCTTTTTAAATAATTATCCATTCAACAATTTTAACAAAAACAAATTACTCTTTTGCAATGTTTATTTATAAGAGATTGAGTCCGAGTTTTAGAAGAGATATATGTCTTCCCTGTTTGAATATTGAATTTTTATAAAATTAATGGGAATTATCCAAAAATATTTATATTTCTCTAAATATTCTCTAAATATTTTCAAAAATTATTCGAAATTCTTAAAATACATGTCTCGATTTGGATTCTAACATGTCCTATAGTCAACTCTTACTAAAATAAGTGAGAATTTGATAAATAAATTTACCTATCGAAATTTTTTGATCTCGTACTCTTACCCAAAATCCGTATCTTCTTTTTTTATATCAAAAATTGTTTGATTATGTTTTTTGTTACCCGAATTAAATTTTCTTGTCCCATACCCAATACTAATTTTTATCCCAATACCTGAAATATATTGACCTTTAAAATAGCAGATTCATTTCATCGAATAATGATATTAGAGTGATCAAAATTTAATTTTACTTTTTGAAAGTATATGTATTTAGTAAAAATGAATTACTTTTAACAAAACTGATATTATTTAGAAAAATTAAATTATACACAAATAAAATATATTTAATGTGATTTGGGGGGGTGCATTTATGTTTTTTTTTATCAAAAAGGGAAGTTATGTGTATTTGATACATTTTAAATATTATTAATATTTTTAACTTTTATAAAATTTGAAATTAAGTATTTAAATATTTTTCATATTTGAAATTAAATATTTAAAACATTTTTATTTATTTTATTCAATTTATGTTTATTTGATACATTTTTAATATTATTAATATTTTAAACTTTTTTATTATTTGAAATTAAGTATTTAAATAATTTTAATATTTTAAATTAAGCATTTAAATATTTTTAATATTTGAAATTAAGCATTTAAAATATTTTTCTTTATTTTATTCGGTAAAATTATTGTTTAAACTAAAGAAGTAGATTATACGAATAAACTTTTTAAATTTAAACCCCTAATAAGTCAAACTTCTTGCACATTTGGATTTTAATAATTTGAGTCATTTTTATAATATGCTTCAGAAGTCAGAACCATTGCTCCAATTGTTTAAAGGTATGTGGTGTGTTGAACACACATTTTTTTCTTTCATCGATTGAGCAATATATCTTTATTTCTAAAAATTTGATTTCCAACATATGCAGAAAAAAAATCTACATTTTAATAAATATAATTATTATATTTTACTCAAAATAATTTGAAAATAAGATCAAACAAATATCATAGAAGACTCATATTTTTAAATCTTAACAAAATCTTTTAAATATAATAACTTAAAATAAATAATATGATATAATTAGATATCAAATACTTATTAGTTTTTCACTTTTGATTGGTTAACAATTAAAAGCAAAATAATTTAATTTTCTTTCATAATTAATAAGAGAGAGAAAATAAGTTTATTTTTTCGTAATTAATAATTATTTAAAATATTTTCTATGATTTTTTTTAAATATATTAATTTTATGATTACTATTTAACCTTTAATAAGTTTATTTTAAAATAATGACATTGTACGTAATTGTTTATATTTTAAAGGTTCTTTTATAAAGAGTGATTCCAATTAATAGTATAGATGACCTTAGAATGAAAACTATTTAAGAAAATAACCATTGAGCTACGGTAGCTGCTAAGTGGGTCATTATCTTATATAGTTATGGTGCATTAAGCAAGCATGATTTAAGAACATTAAATTAATACTGAGGTGAAAATCGCCTACAGTAAAAGTAAATGAATAGTGGTGCATTAACACTACCACTGAAAAATAATACTCCTTCCGTTTCTAATTGATCCTATTTCTAAGAATTTTTTTTGTTTCAAAATATCTTATTTCTCTACTTTCTATGCATAAATACATCTATATTTCCAATTATGCCCTTATTTAATGCATAGTTAAATTTTTAATTAAAATTAGTTAATAAATACTATAAGGTTAAAATTGTCATTTTACAAAAAAATTTAAATCTGTGAAAATCCTAGAAATAAGATCTTTTTGAAACAGAGGGAGTATATTTTTTATGGAGGCGATAGACCGCCCAACGTGGAAAATTATACGGTATAATTTATGTTAAAAATATTTAGCATAATCATAGAGTGGTCATGCTGATAACGTATTGTAAAAGACTTCTATATTTATCATGGAAACTATTTTATTTAAGGAAACAAATTTTATACCCAGAAGAATAATCGGATACTGATAAGAGAGGAGAACAAGGTATATATATCTTTCTTATTAGAGAAGATATTTTTGGTGGTTTTGAATGAACGAATTCGTTCATTTATATAGACGTAAAAAGTAAATTACTATGCATGCATAGTGATGGTGTACTCCATAAGAATTTATTCGAACCGTAAACTGCACTCATATTTTCTATATTTTAGTGTGTTTTATTGACTTTCATAACACTCTCCATTGGAGACCAGTGTCACTATATCTCTTGTGTAATATTTTTTGTTGTCTCGTTAAAAAACTTTTAAAGAAAATCCAGTGGAAAAAACTATAGTAGTGTGTTTTATTGACTTTCATAACACAAACATATTTATTGGGTGTGTGATACATTAATTTAGTCTATATGTATGGTGATGCATTGGACTATATTTTGTGTCTGAAGTCAGTTTTCTGACTGAACACATATTTGTTTTCTAGATTTTGGTAACTATTCATTTACCTTATTTCATCCTTTTCACCTGTATTATTTTGGATCTTGTGTCCTTTTTGTCTAGATTAATCTGTTGTAATTGAGGAGAACTTATGATGCATATTTTTCTTGTTCAAATTTTTTTTATCATTTATATTTAACTTCAAACTTAGGATAATTGTCTATAGGACTTTTACTGTAAACATTAAAAACAATAAAATCTGCTGATAAAACATAATGATATTAATATTTGTGTTTGTTGAATATAGTAGAAACAAATAACTTAAAAAGTTACAAAAAAACAACTATTAAACCTGAGATAATTTTACTATTAAACCTAAAAAAAGTTTTAAGAAAAACGTATAAGATAATTTTAAAACCTGAGATATGAAAAACCATTAAAAAAATTAACCCATAAAATCATATTTGTCTAAATCATGTGAATCTTGCATCTTTTTTTTTATGACATTATTTTAAGGATGTGGGTTTATGTTTTAATATTTCAAATCTTTACATCATTTCGCTAAGACCAAATCGCTTTAATGTTTTAAAAAAGATTTATGTCATTGCAGGATATGTTTTTTTCCATTAATTTTAAAGTAATACACGCATGGCCTTAAGGGAAGCTCAACCCTAGAAGAAAAAACAGATATCGGCCCTTTTACAGCATAGAAGCAAATACAACAGAGAAACAAATTCAACAACAGAAGCAAAAGCAGACCAAGCCAAACACACAGTGGAGAATCACAGGGTTTGCACAAATACATTAACCAACTCCTATACGCTGAAAAACCCCGAACCAATTAGTGAGGTAGGAGATCATTGAGGGACGGTTCGTTGTGCTCTAGATAGAGGGTCTAGGCAGGAACAAATGGTGAGTTGAATGTCCTTGATGATAGCCAAAAGATGGCGAAATGAAGCATTATGAAGTCTAGAATTTATTTCCCTCCATATAGCATAAATGGCAGCTTGATAAATAAGCCTGAGTATAAGGGAGATATTAGTAGTTCTACTGGGGTCTTTCATCCATCTTAAACTGTCATCAAAAGAAGTAGGAGGAGAAAGATGGGCTCGAGAAGTAAAGAAAGACCACACCTCAAAGATAAATGAGCAATCAAAAAGCAGATGCTAATGAGACTCCGTCATGGAGTTGCAATGGAGAAAGGTACTTGGGATATCCATTAATCCATGCCCCAACCACGAAGACGATCCCTAGTGTGAAGCCTGTTCCTTGCGACAATTCAAGTAAGAAAAGCATGCTTCGGGATCCTTCCCTTGAACCAAACTGCAGAGTGCTAATCCACCGTTTGTATCGTCAGGTTAAACAAAACATATTGATTAAAATTCCCTTATGTAGGTGTACCGTTTGGTCCCAGATTGGTCCCAACTTTCTGGATACAGTCTCTGCATCTGTTTCGTTTATTCGCCTTAGTTAAACAAGCACAACTCATGAACCATTAGTTCAAATCAGCTCAAACCGGTGCCAAATGAAAGCGGACCCAGAGGGCTATCTTTTGTTCAAACATCATCAGACTTAATGAAACCTTTCAATGAATGCAAAACTTCTAACGCTTTTGTCTCATCTTACGTCTCCAGATGTATATATGCCTCCATCTCAAAACGTCTTGTTTTCCTCCAAAGTAATCTAACACCTGTAAAGACTCCATAAAGAACTAAAATACTCTAAAAACACTTTAACCCAATAAACTTTTCATAAAAAATGATAGCAGCTGTCAGCATGTAAGAACATAGTACACATCAATTCAAATACTCGGATTTGAAAACTAAAAAAAAAAATTAAGGATCTGAAAACTCTAGATACTTTTCTTCTTGAAACGATCATATGTACTTAGATTTCGGATTTTAAATATTTTTTTCCACTCCTATATATTCTGACGATAAAAAATAAGTTTACTTTTTCGAATTTTAAAAATATTATCGACGTTATGTCATTATCTAAATTCAAATATAATAGAATGAATTCTTTGATTTTTTTTTTAAATGCTATTTATAGGAATATTGAAGATGGACTAAGAATATGTACTCTAATGGTTTGTGTTAGTATTGTTCTGTTAGAAAAAAAGTGTTAGAAATGATCCATTTACTATTAGTTTATTTTATTTTATTATGATTACAGTTTCAATTAATTTAATTAATGTCCAGACAAAAATATATGTCATAACATTTCTGAATAAATCATTATGTATCATGCATGCATGTTAGCCTTACATACAAAAGATAGGAGAGATGACATATTCCAACATATCAATTCATATCTATTTTTTCATTAAAGAAATCAACCATATGGTGGCAACATATATATAGTCCCCCGACCCATTGACCACACCATCGAAAATCACATCCACAATATCAATATTACCTGCAACTAACCAAACTCTCACCAAAATCACTAACCAAAAAAAAAACAGCCGCAATTATTCACCTTTTTTTTTCTCTCTACAGTATATATTTATATAATCTAAATGAGCACAATTTTACTAGCTATAATTGAATAAAACTGTTTTTATATAAAATTTTAGGTATCATATAACATATGAGATTATTTTATCTGGATTTTTTTCCTCCATTTATCTTACTTCGGTACAATTTATTTACTTTTGCAATTATTTCTTTCCCGTTCGTCATCAAACACACTGATTTATCTATTAACCAAACAGAGTAACTGCATCAGCAGCTACCGTGTATGATACAAAGTGCTTACATAAGAAAATATAAAATTAACTTTAACAAAAAAAATTTAATATATGTATATCTAAAATTTATTACTAGAAACTATAAATGCCCAACTGATGACAAAAAAAAAAAAAAAAAAACTATAAAGAATCAGGTAATTCTGAATTTGTATGTTTGCCTATATATATATATATATAAAGAGAGAGACTTCTAAGGTCTGAATTCATAGACTCTCCTTCATTTTTGCTAAACATTTTTTCTTTCATTAAAAACTCTTTTTCTTTCATTAAAAACATTTGTACTATTTTTTCGTTTTTTTTTGCTATTTTCGTGTTACTAAGAGGAAAAATGAGGGGTAAAGGAGCAAATATCGCCGGCGTTTTGCCGCTGTTTATGCTTTTCATCGCCGGAGGAATCTCTGCCTTTGAGGACATTGAGAAGTTGAGGATTTGGCCATTACCGGCTGAAGTTAGCCGCGGTGGCCGGAGAATGATTCTGACCGGAGATTTCAAACTGGTCACGGAGGGAAGCAAATATGGAGACCCCTCAGGGATTTTGAAAGAAGGATTTGATAGAATGCTCGGTATTGTGAAGCTAAGCCACGTCATCTCCGGTGACCAGAATTCTTCAGACTCCACCGGATCTGCTTTGCTTGAAGGACTTATCGTCATCATCTCCTCCTCCACCGATGAGGTTAGTTTCATTCATTAACATTCTCCTCAAGTTCATGATTTGGTGATGATTCATAAGAAAAAGTTAATATTACAATCAAACACAAATCAATTGTCTTTATGAGTTATACATTGAATCTCATTTTTTTGAGACATGTCATTATCACAAAACTTGCAGCATATTATTTTTCTTTATCTTTGGGTTATTTTTATTTTCTTAAAACACTTTCTATCCACTAGTCCACTTATAGCTTTTTCATTAAAGGAAAGAAGGAAAAAAAAAAAAAGAATATCCACTATATTATATAATATTAGAATTTTTTTTAAAGAAACAATTTGATATTGTGAAACTATTTATATCTGAAATTATTAATTTTGAAGATAATTCAACATGCAAATTGCACCTAACGTTTAGTTCAGTATCTATTTGGTGCAAGCGGATTTTTATTTATTTTGATTTAGAATATGTAGAAACTCAATTAGAATAATTATTAAATACAGCTTTAAAATTTTTATTAAGTTTAGAGTAATATTTATTTTTATCTAAAATATTTAGAAAAAAAAATTGAGCTCTTTCATCATATACTGCATTTTGATATTGGTTCAATTCTTATTAGTAAAAAGAACTCACAGCAAAACTAAAAGAGATCCGAACATCCATGTTTTTTTCTTAATCATAAGACTTTGTCTATTATTTATTAAATTTGAAAGTAAAAATTTAAAAGGTGAAGAAGAGAAGAAGAAATAGTCCATGTTTGTTTTGTTTTAGTTATAACAAAGTCAACATCTTCTTGATAAACAGAAATTTCTCATGCTTAAATAGAGTTATTTTAGCATTATATTTTACAAATTGAATCTCTAATTTACGCAACTTTGTCCATGAGATGTGTCCATAAATACTGCTAGGTCCTAAGATGTATCGATACTTCAACTTCTTTTTTATTTTATTGTTTGTTGCTTGGCTTTGCTGATTGATGTCTGTCGATTGAGTTGTGTGGTGGTCCACCGAACTCACGGACATCCTCGTTATCTTCATCAGATCATTTAATATTATTACATTCCTATCCTAGAACCAGATTTTAATCAGATCATTTTGAAGATTACACGTGATGAAAATAACAAAAATAAGTAGAAGTAAAGTGGAAACAAATATATAAAATTATCAATAGTTAAGTGGTAGTAATCCAATGTTCATAATGGTTGAAGATATGGATTTATTGATTAATGTACCATAGAATTTGTTTAGTAAGTGCAAGTCTGGAAGATTATTCTAGATTTGGTCCTGAATAAAAAATAATAGCATCTTTATAATGATTTTGAAAGTTTAATAATAGTAAAACTATATATTATTAAGAAAATATGACAATGTCTAGATTCTTACACTGAAATTTACATCATCGCTTCATCTTATATATACATTTCTTTTGGCTTTTATAGACTATCTAATATACTGAATCTCTATGTTTAAATATTTATATACATTCTTTGATGTTATGGCTATATATATAGATTAATTATCATCTGATCGTTTGAACAAAATAATAATTATAACTAATTGACATAATTCGTATAATTAAGAATGAGAAAACCCTAGAAAATAGATGATTGATTTATAAAGAAAATATTATTTGTGTTTAAAAACCAACAAAAGTATTTGTTTGTTCATAACATAAGTCGTTAAAATTTGTGTGATTCGTGTGGTGCAGTTGGAATATGGAGCAAACGAGTCGTACAAATTAGTGGTTGCATCCGGAGATAAGCCGTCTTATGCACAAATTGAGGTTAGTAGGTCACACTTAACACCTATACCTAACTTTTATCATTTTCTCCACCCACTTAAATGTAAATTCAGAGCTTATAACCGTAAATACCCTAAATTTAAATATTTTTATATTTTTCTTTCATTTGCTCTGTTTCGTTACTAATTCGACATCAATCAATTTCACAACAGAAAACATTTTTTCAACAAAAATAAAAAAACCCCACTTCTGTTGTGTTTCTTTATAGTTTTCTTAAGGTTATTCTGTTTACATATTTGAATTACAAGGCAATGAGTTTTGAAGATCATAGAGTTTAAGGAAATAGGTTTAAAGAGAGATGCTTAAGGATACAAATAGCTGGCTTTTAGGTGCATTAAAAGCTAAATAGATTAGGTGAAACTGAAAAGCTAGTAAAGTAACAGGTCATTAGTGGTCCACGACCAGCTCGACCTCCACGGCCACGGTTTCTCCATTCTTGATCCTCCGACATTGGTCCATTGCATTTCTTAGACCTTTTGGATTGGTTTGATGTATCTTTCTCCTCGGAACCTCTGGGAAAATACATTTCCAATAGATTCAAAACCTGTTAAGACACCATTTTTCAAAGAAACATTTCTAATGTGCTGTGTTCTTTCATATGCAAATATTCAATATTGTTTTCGCCACTAGATATCAGTGTAACATAAGGTAGGGACCTCAGGTTGGTGTGGCCACCACGTGAAACCATTATGGGATTAGTGTGGTCTTTTTTAGTTTTTTTTTTCTGCCATAGAGCTAGAATACAAATGGATAAGTAGAATTCATTAGCTGCTTGTATTTCAATTATTATTTCCCAAAGCTTTGTTCTAGAAAAAAACGCACAATGACCAATTATTTAGATAATCGGACAAAAAAACATGAAAAGATAGAAAAGTGTAGTTCCACTAGTGTTGGTCTCTTGTGTTTAATCAAATATTTTATGAATTAATAATACAATCTTTTTTCTTAACCTCTCCTTTGGTATTAATTTGTGTTACTACACAGGCAAAGAGCGTTTACGGTGCATTGCATGGTCTACAGGTTTGTTTATTATTTTTCCCAACTTGGCTTATCATTGTAATTAATTAAAGATGTCAAGTTATTGAAGAAAATGAATATATTAAAATGCAGACATTCAGCCAGTTATGTCATTTTAATGTGAAGAAAAAAGTAATAGAGATTTTAATGACTCCATGGAATATCACAGACCATCCAAGATTCTCTTACCGTGGTCTTTTAATCGGTGAGCGATTATTTAACTTTTTCTCTAATTACTTATTTAACACACATATAACTTATATTAATATATGATATGAGAATTTGTTTGTTACTACACAGATACATCCCGACATTATTTGCCACTTCCAATTATAAAGAACGTGATTGATTCCATGACATATGCCAAACTCGTAAGTTCATAAGATTTTTCAGTTTTGTTGTTTAATGAAACTCATCACGATATATAATTATGTACATGCTTTGGTTGATTTGGTATATAGAATGTGTTACATTGGCATATTGTGGATACACAATCATTTCCATTAGAGATTCCTTCTTACCCAAAGCTATGGAACGGTGCTTACTCTTCCTCTCAACGATACACTTTTGAAGATGCCGGTGAAATCGTCAAGTATGTTGGAATTCGTACTGGTTTATAAATTTTTATTACTAATTCTAATTTTTAATATTCGTGGAAATATTGAATCAAGTTGAAATTTTAGGACTTGAATCATTCCTTCTTGTTTTATGTAGTTATGCTCGGCGACGAGGGATCCATGTTTTGGCTGAGATTGATGTTCCAGGACACGCTCTCTCATGGTAATTTCTTGGTTTCTCTTATTTGTTATCAATGTTTTCGACTTATAAAGAATATGCATTAGATTTTACAAAAAATAAACGAAAAGAATATGCATTAGATAGCCAAATTCCACCCTTTTTATTTGCAAAAAGTATGGACAACAAAATCGTAAATAAGTTGGTTCATTTATTGTGAGTGTTTTTTTCAATAACACCTAGATTTCACATGTATTTCTAACACATATTAATCGATAACACCATATTTTACATGATATCATGTTATTTGTTTAAATAAGACACCAAAAAAAAAGACACAACTTATTTTCGGTTTAATCACCACATTTTTTTTGCTTATTTTTATCTAGCAAATAAGATCTTTTTATATATAATAATTTTCATTCTTATGAAAAAATAAAGGGGAAAAGGTTATCCTGCCTTGTGGCCCTCCAAAGATTGTCAAGAACCACTTGACGTGAGCAGTGACTTTACATTCAACCTCATTGATGGCATTCTTTCTGGTAAATTCTTTAAAACAGTTTCTTTTGCTTAGGCTTAACATTCATTTTTCAAACTTCTTCTAATGGAAATACATTATTCAGATTTCAGCAAGATCTTCAAGTTTAAATTTGTCCACTTGGGAGGTGACGAAGTAAATACAAGTAATAAAATTCTCCTCTATTTAATTCTCATATTTCCCCTCTATATATAAGTGAAAATTTGATTAAGAGTACTTCTTGCAGCTTGTTGGTCTGCAACGCCGCGAATAGCCCAATGGTAATGATACTCAGAAACTTGTTATTATACTTCTCTAAAATGTTTTTCCTCATGTTTCTTCAACTTCCTAATGTCTAGGCTAAAAAAACATCGGATGAGTGAAGCAGAAGCTTATCAATATTTCGTGCTGCGGGCCCAAAAAATCGCTTTGTCTCACGGATATGAAATTATCAACTGGTAAATTAATATCTTTCATAAGACAATAAAACAAAAAGATAATAATCAATGTTTTTGATGTCTTACTACACTTTTCTCTAATGTTATACTGTAGGGAAGAAACCTTCAACAATTTTGGAAGCAAATTAAACCCGAAAACCGTGGTTCACAACTGGTAACTTTGCATACATAAAAAAGAAGTAAAAAAATGTGACTCAATGTTGAATTTAAACTAACTTCTTACTTTCATGAATCAGGCTGGGTACAGGAGTTGTTGAGAGAGTGACGAAGTCCGGTTTCAGGTGTATAGTAAGTAACCAAGACAAATGGTATTTAGACCATATAGACGCACCTTGGCAAGGCTTTTACGCAAACGAGCCATTTCAAGAGATAAAGGATAAAAAGCAACAAAGTCTTGTACTTGGTGGTGAGGTTTGCATGTGGGGTGAACATATTGATGCTTCTGACATTCAACAAACAATTTGGCCTCGCGCTGCCGCAGCTGCTGGTACATAAAAAAATGATTTCTTATAAATCTTGCAAAGTAATTTATGATATATATTGTATACAAATGCTAAAGATTAACAATATATTCTTGTGTTTGAAAGAGCGGTTGTGGACACCTTATGCAAAGTTGGCTAAAAATCCTAACAAAGTAACAACGAGGTTGGCTCACTTCAGATGCTTGTTGGATCAAAGAGGAGTCGCGGCTGCACCTTTGGCTGGTGGCGGACGAGTCGCCCCTTTGGAACCAGGTTCTTGTCTCGCGCAGTGATTCTTGAAAATGTTAAAATTTTAGAATACATTGTAATCAGCAAGACCTTATTAGGTCAATTTATGTTGGAATGAGTCCCTACAATTCAGGGATACTTGGAGTTTGTTTTCTTGGTTGATTTAGTTGTAGAAATGTTTCAGACTATATTCTCTGATGCCCTTGTTGACCAAAAATTCAGTCGATATATCCCTCTTCTATTAAAATTGAAGTACAAATGAAGAATCCATGTATCCAAACATCTTTCTACTTATTCCTATATCCAAACATTCATCTACTTAAATAAATATAAATAATAAACAATAAATAATAAAACTAAAACTACTTATTACAAATTTCCAAAAATAACTTTTATAAATTGCAAATTCAAAATGATCTCCCATTAATTATTTTGATTTGAATATATTTTTTCTAGAACTTTTTTCTTCTATATTTACACTCAATAATTTAGAGTGAACAACTCTGTTAAATTATATATATATATATATATATAATTTTGTAAAAGAACTATATTAATTTTTTGCAGGTTACTTAAATAATCTTTTACATGATATATAATTTCTTTTGTGATTATAACACATGGTATTTTCTTATGAGGTATACCTTATATATAATTTCGATATCTTGAAGATATATCACAGATTATTATAACAAAATCATGAGTTAATTTAATAATCGTGAGTTAGTTAAAATATATAATAATTGTGGGTTAGTTAAAATATATAATTTACTTACACAAACTACACACAACTTAAACCAACATCATTATACTTTCAATAATTAACAACTTTATACTTACTTACACAACTACAAACAAATTCAAACTTATTATACCTAATCACAAATTATTTTGAATCCAATAAAAATACTTGAAGCAACTACTAAAAAATTACTAATATTGAAATCATTTTAGGTGTTTTAGAATTTGGTAAAAAAAAGATTAGATGGTAAACAACCTTATGCTTTATAAATGATTGTTTTTTTTGGTCTTGATAAATGATGTTGATACCTATTTTTGTTTTCATTTAGTTTAGTTTGAAATAAAATAATTGACTCATGGTGTACTGCGGATTCGAATCTAATCACTTACAAAAGCAGAAACAATACATTCGGTGATCTTGTTGTATTCATTGTCATAACTGGCAAAGGACTTGTCCCTGTAGATTATACTAACAAAAATTATAATAGAAACACTTTATAAGCAAAGTTAATATGAAGCAATGATGATGATACTTATAAAAAGAGAATCAATCGAGTGACTCCAAGTGCTTTATCCTCAACTTCTTAATTAGGAAGTAGTGAGAGAGATTTCGAGTAAGATTGTGCGTAAGATTCCTCATGAGCAATAAAAAATTCCCCCTTGAAGTTCTTCTCAAGCTCAGCCAGCTTTTTGGATTCCAAAATCTCAGAAGGACGCTAGATTAGAAATACGAACATTATCACTCAAGGATTCCCGATTTTTAATTACTGTGTCTATCTATTATTAAATTGAGAAAGCAAAAAAAAAGTTTTTAAAAAAGAGAGAGACCACAATACAACACAAAAATAAAGTTAATGGAAAAAACAGATGAACTCACTACAACAGTAGGTCCGAAATGCTGTAAGTTGCAAGAAAATGTTGCTCCCTTCAAATCAATTTATGAATCAACAGAAGAATTAGCCATAACAAAATGTAGAGATGATCACAATAACAACATAAAAAAATTTGTACTATTTACAAGAAAAGTAGAAACAGAGTAACAGCTGAATTATTGCAAAATTGTTGGGTTTCTGCAAGCCCAAGTCAACTCTCTCATTAGTATGATATTGTTCGCTTTGGGCCCAAGTGGCAAATTCCGTACGAATTTATTTTTGGACTCCTATAATGACCTGCATCCTAACGTAAGGACCAGACCCGATGGAACGAAGGAGCGTGAGCATATATAATCAAGTTGAGGTTAATTCAGACATCAAACCGAAGAATCGAAGAAGGAAGAGAAGACTTGGTGACCAAGCCAAGAAGGAAACTTGGTGATCAAGCCAACGATAAAGCTTATTTAGAAAGCTTGTGCCGATACTTACCAGACAAGCCAAAGAAGAATCGTGTGAAACAAGGCGGAATGGAGAAGCTTACCACGTATGACAAAGAAGAAGCTTACGGCGTATGATGATGGAGAAGCTTACCGAGTACAACGAAAACTTAGAAGCTTGCTAAACACGATGATTGGTAAAGCTTATCAAAGAAAGAGGATAGGCTTGTCTTGCGAGAGAAAATAGTAGGAAAACTTCCGAACTTAGCGACCAAGTTTCATTCATCGTACAAGAGACTATTCAGACAAATGGCGGTCATGCACCATGTCGTCCTCCACAAGCCAACCGCCTCAAAATTCCTATAAAACAAAGGCAAGGGGGTTAGATTTTCTCATCACATTTTGAGAAAGAAAATTCTAGAGAGATAAAGGAGAGAAGAAGAGTTTTAGAAAAAAGAGTTATCGAGTTCAAAAGAAAAAGAAGAAGAGTGAGTTCGCAGAAGAGAAGAAGTTGTTGCCGAGTTCGTAAAAAGGAGGAGAAGCCGAGTTCAAGCATCATCAGCAAGGATCTAGTTCGAGATTGAATCTTTCCATCCATGCCCTTCAGAGAGTTCATCAAAACTGTGAGTGTTCAAAGCATGTGAAATACCACATGAGGTTATATTATGCGTATTACCGTGGCGCATGATATCGCTTGATTGATTCTTAGTTTAGTTTTAGTTTATTTCTTGCTTAGTTTAGGGGTAGTTTTAGGGTAGATTAGGATTAGAAGGCCGGGTGTGGAACCTCTTGTGATCTTTGGATTTCTTGAGAGGAAGTTGAAGCATGCTGAAGATACGGAAACATAACCATTTGGAGGTTATCACGTATAGCTGCCGGATATGCAACCTCATGGAACGGGAGTGTGTCCATGAGAAGTACATATTGCGAAGTACGGAGGAGTAACCAGTGAGTTGTCATATAGTATACTAACACCGACTGTAGTACCGATGTTGATCCGAGAATCTCTGGCTGAAAGGTGGTCGAGAAGGTGGTGTTAGACGTATACCGATTTCTGTGTGATTTCGGACAACGAAGTGGAGTGTGGAGTTTAGGTTAGGGTAGATTAAGATTAGGGGGCCGGGTGTGGAACCTCTTGTGATTTTCGGATTTCTTGAGAGGAAGTTGAAGCATACCGAAGATAGGAGATATAACCATTTGGGGGTTATCACGTATAGCTGCCGGATATGCAACCTCATGGAATGGGAGTGTGTCCATGAGAAGTATATATAGTATGCCAACACCGACTGTAGTGTCTATGTTGATCCAAGAATCTCTGGCTGAAAGGCGGTCGAGGAGGTCGTGTTAGTCGTATACCGATTTCTGTGTGATTTCAGACAACGAACTAAAGTCTAGGTTTAGGTTCAGGTTTAGATAGATTCTAGGTTTAGATTTAGGTTTAGATAGAGTCTAGGTTTAGGTTAAGGTTTAGATAGAGTCTAGGTTTAGGTTTAGATAGAGTCTAGGTTTAGGTTTAGGTTAGATTGATTGTCGTGTCTTCCGTGAATAGCTCGAAAGATTATTGTGTATAGTTTTTGTGTGTTTAAACTTCCGCTTGCGTGTTTGATTGTTGAGAAACTAACGTCTGATTGCAGATATCCCCCGTCACCACTAAGTAAACATGGATTTACTTATGATTCTATTATTTTTGTTCAGGAAACCTTAGAAAGCCGTAGTCGTGCGTGCGGAACGTTAGGCCCCCGGAAATAGATTTGGTGCCTCTTTGCAAAGGATGTATGTTTTATGTTTTGGTTGAGTGTTGTTGTTTTGGCCTTAGGCCCTGACCAATACTTATTTCATTGTGTTAAAGATGTAGTTTCTTTATTTTATAAAATAAGTATTTTAAAGTATATATAAAAACCGAAGTCATGGCTGTGAGAGATCTGGTATGGGTCCTCCCAACGCCTAGGGTATGGTGACACGGTCGCCTGAATCTGAGTATTGATGCGATCTTGACCTGGGATTTGAGTGTCAGTGCTCACCATCGGAGGCCATTTTTGGAACGCTCCGCAGCTTATCCGGCTGTAGAGCAGTCTGGGGGCATTACATAAAGGTGGTATCAGAGCGTGGTTCTCCATGCTGTATCGTGACTTTGGAGTTTGTTTTATCGAGTCAAAAATAGAGTCGCAAAAAGGTCATTAGGAATTCTGGCACATTCCGCACAACCCTTACCCTTTAGAAAACCCTTATTTTTTGCTGCAGAGGAGATGTCTCGTGAAAGTTCAGAGGAGAGTGATCCATGGAGTTGTGTGCCGAGCCATAGGGGATTGAGATTTCAGAGTAGTGGTGAAGAAGAGGCAGTGAATTCAGTAGTCATAAGTGTTAACCCGAGAGACAAGTATGCAAGTGAAGATAGTGGTATTCCATTGTGTACTCCAACATAATCTCCAAGCCGTTCAGTCTAGTTCAGTTCAAATCAAGACATACCGAGGCCTTATAACTCTTATCCGGAGTAAGGTCTGCTAGGAGATAACTTTCTCAGATGAGCCAGTAATCCAAACCAACCAAAAGAAGATCCGAGAAGTTTGACGATGGTTCATGACCTGTTAACTCATACTCCTTCCATTTCAAATTAGTTGTCGTTTAAGGTTGTTTCACACATATTAAGAAAACATTTATTTTTTCAGTTTTACCCCTAGTTAATGTTTACTTGATATTATTTCATTGGTCAAAACATTAAAACAAGAGGAACAAAGTTGGAAATCTTATCAAACATATGCATTGAAAACATAAAACGACACTAATATGAAATGAGTTTTAAAGTCTAGAACGACAACTAATATGAAACAGAGGGAGTATGATCTAGCAGCAGCAGAAGTAGCCATATCCAGCTAACCAAGAAGGAAGTTCCAGAGAGTCTTACTCATCAAAATTTCTCAAGATGGTGACCATGATGAAGGACCTAGGCATTTGCAAGTACCAAAGAGAGCATAACACGATCATGGCGGATAGGTGGTTAAGAAAATTGGAGGCGACATTTCAAACATCAAGGTGCCCGGAGGAGTACAAAGTACAAGTAGTTGAATACTATAAGACGAAGATGCACGCACATGGTGGGAGACCGTGCTATCACGTTACAAGAACAAGGAGATGACATGGAGCAATTTCAAGAACGAGTACGAGATAAAGTACTTTCCACCAGATCTCGTGATCGATTGGAGAAACAATTCAACATGTTAGAACAAGGAGATTAAACCATCAGAGAGTATGCAAATCTATTCATGAGACTTAGAAGATATCTTGGACCAGAAAAAAATGACGAAAAGGCGATGATTCGAAGGTTTATGTGGGGTCTTAGACCAGTCATTCAAGGAAGACTCGTATGAGTGACTTACACCAACATCAACGAGCTGAAAGAGCGAGCAATGACTGCAGAGGAGATCATCTTTAGAGAATAAGAGATGATGAACCAAAGAAATGAAGGAGCCCATACCAAGAAGAATGATAGATCGAGTATCAGAGTTGTCAAGAAGAATTTCAACCAAAAACAAGGCTTAAGTTATGGTTATGGAGGAGGAGGCTTTAGATGAGGATTTAGAAACCAAGGAAAGGGTATTAAATAGTCATATGAAGGAAATGAGTGTTATGCATGTGGAAAGACATGACACATCACACGTTTCTACCAAAACCCTAAACCGATCAGAGTTGTTTGCAGTTCCTCAGTTACGTGTTTTTTTTGTGGTGAAGTTTGACAGATTGCCACTTACTGCCCGCAGTTATAGATTCAAGCATCCCCAGCCTGTGAGCACCCCGCACCGGCATGACTAACCATGGGATTACAACAGAAGAAGCAGAAGACTAGTCAAGAAACCCCAGCTAATATTTATACCTTAGATTTAGAGCCCCCCAACCTTCCAGGCCCTCCGACAGGTCCCATTATAGGTTTGAAAGAGTTTTAGCCCTCTGATTGTGTGTTTAAATTTAAGTAGTAGTAGTCGAGTATTGAGTGATATCAAGTTATATGGTTGAATGCGCATTTAACTTGGGTTGTTGTTGTTTGGAATATTGCATATTGGTGGTAATCCCACCCATGTACTGTTTGATTCTGGTGCGTCAAACAGTTTTGTGACTCCTGAAGTGGCAAAAAGATTCAATGAAGAGTTTGTGGAGGCAGAGTTGAGATATGTGGTGTTTACGGCAGGAGATCAGGTTCTACGAGCAAGAGGCGTATTGAAGACAGTGTCAGCGATCATTCAGAGTGAAGAGTTTCCGGCTGTTCTGTTAATCATGCTGAAGTCATCCTAGAAATGGATTGGTTGTCGAGGCATCAGGCCCATCTAGATGATAGAAGAGGAAGAGTAGTGTTCGAGGAGAAAGGTCAACCGAAGTTGACATATCAAGGGATATGAGCAAGCAAGACAGCTTTGTTTGTATTGACATTGAGGATAGGAAAAGAGTTAAAGGAGGAGGAAGTGTATCTCATTACCCTTACAAAAACAGGGGATAATGATGATGAAGAGGCAAAGATTGAAGACATCAAGGTGGTGAGAAGATATCCAGATGTGTTCAAGCCATTATAAGGATTACCTCTTCCCCGGAGTAATCCTTTTACAATCAACTTAGAACTAGAGGCAGTTCCAGTGGTGAAGGCACCCTACAGAATGACACCAGCAGGGCTTGCAAAGTTTAAGAAGTAGGTAGAAGACTTGCTGGAGAAAGGTTTCATACGACCTACTTTATCATCGTGGGGAGCCCCAGTGTTGTTCGTGAAGGAGAAGGATGAAAGCATGTGACTGTGTGTTGATTACCAAGGAATCAATAACGTCACCATCAAAGATAAGTATCCATTGCCAAGAATCGATGAGCTA
Organism: Cardamine occulta; assembly: GCA_028015245.1. Lineage (NCBI taxonomy): Eukaryota > Viridiplantae > Streptophyta > Magnoliopsida > Brassicales > Brassicaceae > Cardamine > Cardamine occulta. The sequence goes on from CM051366.1 coordinate 7,046,778, forward strand.
TTTGATCAGTTTAGAGGAGCGAAGTGGTTTTCCAAGATAGATTTAGCATCAAACTTTCACCAAATCTCAATCTCGGAACCAGATATGAAGAAAACGGCGTTTAAGACGAGATACAGGCAGTTCGAGTTCATAGTTATGCCCTTTAGTCTCACCAATGCACCGGCGGCATTCATGAGATTAACGAGCGAAGTGTTTCATGATTATCTTGACAACTTCATCATTATATTCATCGATGACATTCTCGTTTATTCCCGGAGCACTCAAGAACATGCAGAGCATTTGAAGAAGGGTGTGAGGAGGTTAAGAGAGTAGGAGTTATTTGCTAAGTTCAGCAAATGCAAAATCTGGTAGAAGGAGATTAGATTTCTTGGATATCGAGTGTCCGGAAGAGGAGTATTAGCAGATCCAGAGAAGGTTGCAGCTATACGAGAATGGCCACAGCCTACATCGGTCACGGAAGTTTGAAGTTTTCTAGGATTAGCAGGATATTACCTGAAGTTTGTGAAAAGGTTCTCGGTGATTGCCAATCCCCTGACATGACTTACCAGTAAAGGAGTACCGTTCAAATGGAGTAAGGAAGTGGAAAAAGCATTCACCAAGCTCAAATAGGCTTTAAAGACGGCACTAGTTTTGGCTCTACCCGAGCCTAGCCAACCTTATTCGGTGTATATGGATGCATCCCGAATAGGTCTTGGTAATGTTCTGATACAGAAGGATCGAGTGATTGCCTATGCTTCAAGGAAATTATGGAAGCACGAGGAGAATTACCCTACTCACGATTTGGAGATGGCAGCAGTAGTGTTTGCACTTAGGATATGGAGATCCTATTTATACGGAGAGTCAGTTTAAGTATTTACAGAGCCAGATTTCAATCTATGACAAAGAAGATGAATCACCCAGGCAAGGCGAACGTAGTAGCAGATGCATTGAGTAGAAAGAGAGCATATGTGAGTGCAGAGAAGAAGATGGAGTCCTTATCCGAGGAGTTCAAGAAGGTGCAGCTGTTAGCATTAGAAGGAGAAGAGGATAGGCTATTGGGAGTGCAAGCTATTAATCAAGCTAATCTCTTACAACAAATCCGCGAAGCCTAAAGTCAAAATGAAAGTTTGAAGAAGATTGTTGAAGAGTTAAACGATGTGGCAGGAAAAAACAGTAATGGTTATCATCTCGCCAATGATAAGACTTTACTATTACATGGAAGGATCACCGTACCAGATCGAGATGGTATACAGAAGGAGATATTAAAGATGGTGCATCATACTTGTTGAGTATTGATCCCGGAAGTATCAAGATGTATCGTGACATCAAGAGATACTATCATTGGCCAGGCATGATGAAATCAGTGGCAAAATGGGTAGCCAAGTGTGACTCCTATCAACGAGTGACATCAGAGCTTCAAGTACCAGCCGGTTTACTAGACTTCATTACAGGAATGCCTACGACACCATGTTGTAGCAATGATGCTATTTGGGTAATAGTTGATAGATTGAACAAAGTCACCCATTTGTTACTAGTAAAGGGCACATATAGAGCACCAGTTCTAGCCGACAAGTATGTGGATCAGATTGTGAAGCTTCATGGAGTTCCTGCCAACATCATTTCAGATCATGATCCAAAGTTCACCCTAATATTTTGGAGAGATCTTCAATGTGCTCTAGGGACTAATGTCCATATGAGTACCGCATTTCATCTGGAGATAGATGGCCAGACAGAGCGAACAATCTGAACCTTGGAGAATTTGATTCGACTTTGCGCATTGGAGTGGTCTACAGATTGGGAATCCTATCTACTATTGGTAGAGTTCTCGTATAATAATAGTTATCACGCGAGTATCGACATGTCCCTATTCGAAGCACTTTATGGGAGACCTTGTCGAACACCGTTATATTGGACAGAAGTTGGTATACGATCACAGTACAATAATGATTTGATTGATGATACAACAGAGAAGATCAACACTATCCAAGCTAACATGAAGAAGGTGCAAGACAGGCAGAAGAGTTATGCAGATCGACATCATCAACAAATTGAGTTTGAAGAAGGTGATTGGGTCTATCTCAAGGTCACCGTAACCAAAGAAAAATATCGTTTTGGAAAAGTTGGAAAGCTAAGAGTACGATATATTGGTCCATACCAGATAGAGAAGAGGATTGGAGAAGTTGCATATCGATTACATATGCCGGAGATCATGCGACTACATAAGGTTTTCCACGTGTCTATGTTGAGAAAACATGTGCAAATCCCGATTCAATCGAGCCAGAGAGGATTGAAGAGTTCAGGACAAACCTCACCTATCCAGAAGGAATCCTAGGACTTGGAGAAAGGCGAATCAAAGAGCTGAAGAATAGGAGAATCCCATAAATCCAAGTATTTCAGGGGAAGCAGAATCGAAAAGTGATGGCATGGGAAGATGCGGAGAGTATCCGTGCAAAGTATCCTCAGTTTTCATCAGCCGAGAAAGAGAAGAAGACGAAGCAGGACCATCTGAACCTTATGAGAATTCATAGAATTCGAGACGAATTCTTATGAGGGGAGGAAAATGTAATGACCCGCATCCTGACATAATGCCATGATTATTCTGAAAGATTCTTTCCTTGACACAAGAGAAAAATTCTATGTGAAATTGATGTCTTCTTTCTTATTAAATCCTTTGGCTACAAGTCTACATTTATATCGTTCAATATTGCCATTACAGTTGAGCTTGATCTTCAAGATCCACTTATAGCCAACTGGTTTATGTCTTTCAGGCAATAGAATAACAATATAGACTCTATTTTCTGCCATCGAGTTTATTTCATTTTTCATGGCATCAATCTTTTTATCAGAATTGATATCTTGAATGGCTTACGAATAAGATACCGAATCTTGAATAATCCCTTATCCAGATTTTATTAGGTAAAGCATAGTCATTAGAAATAACAGATCTCTTCGAACGAGTAGATCGTCCTAATGCTGGTTCTTCATATGCATCATTATTTACAATATTTTCTTTATGGAGTGGATGGTCATTCACTAATTTTTTCTCATTGTTTAACAGTTCAACAATGGGAAGATTCTCAGTAACATTCAGAATTAAGGGTAAAAGAATATTAACCCTAATTTTCCGAATAACCATATCTTGAACTTTATCACTCCCACTAATCTCGCCATTTTCATAAAATCTGACATTACTGGTTTCAAATATTCTTGTACTATAGGTTAGACAACAACTTACATATATCCTTGTGGATATATGCATTACGCACTGCATTTTATATCTTGAACATAATTCCTAGCAAAGCAGTTCTTAAGACTCCTTTTGAACTGTAGAAAGGCTGGAATTAAGATCCCTTCTAGCGGGTCCAGTTGGTCCAAAGTGAATAAAGAGTGGTTTGAAACATATGAAGGTAGAAATTTTGGAACTGTTAAACTGGCAGATGACAGAAGCTGCAGCATTGTCGGTGTTGGTCAGATCAAATTTCGAATGCATGATAGGGTCATCAGGACATTAACTAATATAAAGGATCTTCCAACTGTAAAGAAGAATCTGATATCTCTAGGTACACGTCAAAAGAATGGTTTCAAGTATGAGACGGACGGTAAAAATTGTGTGAATATACGCAAAGGAGATATGACGGTGATGAAGGGTGAGATCACAGCAGAAAACGTGTATCGAGTACTCGGAAACATAGTTGTAGGTGATGTTGCAGCCATATTGACTGAATCAGATAGCACAGCTCTATGGCATATGAGGTTGGGTCATATAGGAGAGCATGGTTTAGCTGAACTCCATAAAAAAAATCTTTTGGATGGTTTGAAGAGTTGCAAGATGGATTTATGTAAGTTCTGCGTGATGGGAAAGCAGTCCAAGGCATCTTTCAAGACAGGGAAACATACTATAAAGGGTATTTTAGACTATGTTCATTCATATGTGTGGGAGACCAACGAGAGAGCAATTATTAGGTGGTAGTAGGTATTTTGTCCTCTTTATCGATGATTTTTCGAAGAAGGTTTGGGTTTATTTCTTGAGAGAGAAGTCTGAAGTCTTTGGGAAATTCAAGACTTGGAAAGCTGAAGTATAAAACTAAACAGGGAGGAAGATTAAGTATCTAAGATCAGATAATGATACAGAGTATACTGGTGGAGAATTTCAGAAGTAGTGTAAGGAGCAAGGGATTCAGAGGTACTTTACATTGTAGAGGACACCACAACAGAATGGAGTAGTGAGAGAATGAACCGTTCTATTGCTGAAAAAACAAGGTGTTTAAGACTGAATGCAGGGTTTTCGAAGCAGTTTTGGTCTGAGGCAGTAAACATGGCGGTCTATCTCATCAATAGATCACCACAGATCTCTCTTGAAGGAAATGTAGCAGAAGAAATATGGACTATGGTAGATATTGATCTATCAAACTTGAAGATATTAACTCCCAGTGAGGAAAGATCGAAGTTGGACTCTAAATCCAAGAATTGTATTTTTCTGGGATTTGAGAAAGGAGTAAAAGGTTTCAAGTTATGCGATCCTGAGGCTAGGAAAAGAGTAATCAGTCGAGATGTGGTGTTTGATGAGCAGTACATGCTACAACAGGCAAGGATAGATCGAATGCCTGTAACCATTGAGGTTGATACTAGTTCCGAGTTAGCAAAAGAGGATCAGGAAGAAGGGTCTAATGATACCACTAGACCTGAAGCAGAAGACAATGAGCTTTCTCCTAAGGTGGAGAAGTTTTCCAAGGTAGAGCAAAAGAGCGATCAGAAGAATAGTCAGAAGAGCGGTCAGTAGAAAGCAAATGAGAGCTTGACAGCTAATAAGGAACCTTGTACTATCAAGGCACCAGTCAGGTACGGTTTTGAAGAGATGGCAAATTATGCACTCTCAATTGGTACAGATGATCCTTATAACTATCGTGAGGCTATAAATAACCCAGAAAGTGATGAATGGATGGGTGCGGTGTCAAAGGAAGCGGGAAGCCTAAGTAAGAATCAGACTTGGGATCTTACCACACTTCCAAAAGGGAAGAAAGCTATTGGCTGTAAGTGGGATTTCAAGAGAAAGGAAGGAGTCTCCAAAAGGAACCATTAAAGTTCAAGGCAAGACTTGTAGCAAAAAGGTACTCACAGAAGGAAGGGGTTGACTACAACGAGATTTTCTCCCCTCTTGTACGACACATCTCGATTCGAGCTGTTTAGGACTGGTAGCTTTCTGGGATTTACACCTTAAGCAAATGAATGTAAAGATAACATTTCTCCATGGAAATTTGGAGGAAGAAATTTATATGGTTCAACCTGAAGGATTAGTCAAACCAAGAGAGGAGAAGCTTGTGTGCAAATTAAAGAAGTCCTTGTACGGATTGAAGCAAGCTCCATGACAATGGTACAAACGTTTTGACACCTACATGTTGCATATAAATTACCAGAGATGTGAGTATAATTGATGCGTCTATGTGAAGAACCCATGTAACCATTCTCCCATATTCTTACTGTTGTATGTTGATGACATGCTTATTACCAGGACCAATATGGAAGATATTGTTGAGCTTAAGAGGTTACTGGGAGAATAGTTTGAGATAAAGGATCTTGGTGCTGCTAAGAAAATTCTAGGAATGGAGATTCACAGGGATAGAAGTACTAGAAAATTGTGGGTATCTCAAAGAAACTATATTAACAAGATTCTAGACAGGTTTGACATGTCAAAAGAAAAATCTGTTTCTACTCCATTGGCAAATCACTTCAAAGTCACAGAAATTCAGTGTCGAAAGACTGATAAAGATATCAAGGATATGGCACAAGTTCCTTATGCTAGTGCAGTGGATTGTCTTATGTACGCTATGGTGTGTACGAGACCAGATTTAGCTCAAGCAGTGAGTCAAGTCAGCAAATACATGTCTAACCCTGGGAGACAACATTAGGAAGCAGTTAAATGGATTCTCAGGTATTTGAGGGGCACAACTAACTACGGTCTCATGTTCAGTGATGAAGATTGCAAAGACAAAGCCATAGGTTTTGTTAATTCAGATTATGGAGGAGATCTTGATAAAAGGAAGTCCACTACAGAGTATATTTACTCTTGCAGGAGGGCCAATATATTGGAGATCTATTCTACAATCTATTGTTACAATGTCCACCACAGAAACGGAGTACAATGTGATAGTCAAAGTGCCATATATTTGGAAAAGAATCATGTGTATCATGCTAGGACAAAGCACATTTAAATCAGATTTCACAAGATCAGGGAGTTAGTAGCTTCAGGTGAGATCATTTTGGAGAAAGTGCACACGTTGAAGAATGCAGCTAACATGTTAACCAAGCTAGTCACCACAGAGAAGTTCAGATATTGTTTGGATCAGCTCCATGTCTTCAAGTGCTAAAAAAAGATGAAGGATACCCCCATAAACAAGCAAAGGGTCGCAGAAAAAGATTGTTTCGTCATGGTGAAGTTTGTTGTTCAAAATGACTTAAAAATATTAATATTGTCTTAGAACCTGAATAAGAATAAGTAAGGGTATATTTTGGTGGGGTGCGGGGTACGGGGTGCAGCCCTGCGGTACGGTACAACAAAAACAAATCACTTAAAAAGCAGAAACAACACTTTTAGTGAACTTGATGAACACAACAAGAGTGCTTTTTATAAACAGGCAAGGGACTTGTCCATCTAGATCATATTAACACAAATTATAAACACTTTATTAAAAAAATTCATTTATTAAAAAAGTCGATATCAAGCGATGATGATGATTCTTACACAAATAAGATGAAACCAGTGACTGCAAGTGCTTTATCACTGAACTTCTTTAGAAATTAGTGGGTGAGATTCCGAGTAAGCTTGTGGGTAAGATTCCTCATGCACAATCAAATGTTTCCGCTTGAAATTCTTCTCAAGCTTGGCTAACGTACAAATCATAACTCTATCTTTACTCCGGTCCAAAACTTGATCGAGAACTTGAGTCTATTTTATAATGAACATAAATTTTTAGAAAGCGGTCTCGTTTATGACAATTAGAATTTGATTTTGTGATAAATGGAGATATAAGTGCTCAAAAAAAATCCCAAAACGGAAAAATATTTCTGACCCTAAACTGAAATTCTCGAGTTCAAATCATAACTGACATGATCTAATATTTTCTTTGTAAATCTGTTCAATTAGAGTAGAATCTACAAAAATAGCAAGTTAAAATCAGAAAATGACGATGTAAATGAGGGTTATAGTGGTACCCATATGGAAAAGGCGAAGAAAAGGCTAAGGTTAATTTGTCATTTCATATTTTATTAAAGCCAAAATTGGGAAACTAGACAATTTAGTCACATTGCGGATTGAAGGTAATATATATATATACATATTTATTTATTTATATACTATAATAATTTCTTTTTTCACGATGCCACATCATTTACTCGTATTCTAAAATTGTAACACATTAGCAATTATTTTAATTAGTTTTAAATGGCTTATGTAACTTACTTCCTCTGTTTCATTTTATTTATAATTTAAGGTTTTTGCAGATTAATTAAGAAAAACATGAATTTGTCTATTATATCCCTCATTATTAAATCATAATTTTTTTTCATTGGTCAATACATTAAAACAATATGGGAAATAATATAAATTTTGTCAAATTAATGCATTGGAAACACAAAGCAACACTTATAATGAAACAAATTTAAAACCCTATAACTACACTTAAAATGAAACAGAGGGAGTATTTATTATGTCATTTACGCCTTAATTCTCATAATACAGCTAACATTCTTTAATATAATAGTTTTAGTAAGAATTTCAAAAGTCAAATCCTTAGAAAATGATCTAAAATACTCTAATTTATAGTTTTAGTCTTATTAGCTTTATTTGAATAGTTTAGAAAAATCTTTACCCTCAAATAAATAAATCAAAGTATTAATAACTATTATTATAATTTATAAATTTATAATTGGAATTATGATTATAATTTTTTTTAATAGAGTTTTGTTTATAACTATGGATTAAATTTTGTATAAAAGAACTCAATATATATATATAAATCAATAAGGATTAGTTAAAAATGTACATAAATTTTAAAATACATTATTTAATATGATATTTTAATTTTATAATAAGAAACAAATATTGAATTAAATAGGTGATAGGAAAAAAAAACACATACATTTTGATAATTAGAAATTGGTGTTCAAGTGAACGAGGATTCATTCAACAATATAATACTCACATAAGTTTCTAGATGCTTGAATGACAGACAACTCCAAACTTTTAAAGGGCATATGAGTATGCATGTTATGAGAGATAAGCTTTGCTATCCCAAAATATTAACATGTTCAAACCAATATTTAAAAAACAAAATGAGTAAAATCTTATAATTTTTTTAAAAACACTCAAGTCAATGAGCATAGATCGAGAATGGACATAGAAAATATAAAAATGAGGAAGATAGTGAAAGTTAAGTTTAACATGGGCGAACATGTTGTATGTGGTTTAATCTACTGCATCAATGATGAGAGAAATAGAGATAGTAGGTATGACGACCACTCTTTTTTTTTTTTACACCCATATAAATAATATTCCACTAGTTAATTACACAACCACACAACGACCACACGGTCTACAGTTCTACCGGTTCTAGCAATCCTATGAAAGCTAACAAAACCACAAAAGCTACCGGGTCCTAATCATTCTCCCCCTCCTCGCCTTGATTCCACGATCACGCCTTATCTTTACCTGCATCGATAAAAGTGATGCATCAATATTTGGTAAATTAAACTCTGAGTGAGATTGATTCTCCCAACAATAGGTTATATGAAAGCCCACGCAATTCAAACAACCACATCAACACGAAATAATAACACCACGTATTACTTCAAACAAGCTATACATGCAACCTCATGCAAAGCTAATCAAACACATCATGACTAACCACCTAGCAATTCACAACATCAAAAAATGCTAAAAACACAAGTCACAGAACAACATGGTCAATCGACCACACTCTATCAACCAACACCATCGATACTCCCTATCGACCATACCCTATTGACCACACCTGGTCGATAACCTCTATCAACCATGATCCATCGACTGATGCGATCCTAGGAAGCACTAAGGAGCTGGAAGAGGAAATGGAAGCTTATAAAGATAAGGAGATCCAACAAGGAGCAAAGGATGCATTGGAGGAGCAAATTGGAACGATTACTCAGGCTAGAAAAGGAGAGTTTCACCAAAGATTTAGGGTTTCACTTCATGTGACTACTTATATGGATCACTTGCGCTGTCATGAGGGTATTAAGACTTTACTGGTCAAGATACACGCCCAAGAGACTTAGTAAATGGCCATGAGGACCATGCATACTCTTTTTCCCTTCTCCTCGGTTTTTCCCAAGTGGTTTTCCGGGAAAGGTTTTTAATGAGGTGCATTGGGTCTCATGTCCATCTTGCCATTTGCTGAGTTTGATCCACCTCCAGGCCCATTTACTTCATCATAGGCGTGGCCCCTATCTCTTCTCTATCTCATTTGAATTTTGAATGTTGTGTTTAATTTTGTATGGTCATTGTGTGATTTACGAGGCATGTCTCGTAACTCTACACTCTTTATTGCTACTTCCTTCTCTTCTCTTTATATTCTGCATCTGAACCTCATTATATTTTATCAAACATCTTATTTTCAGAACTCTTTTCTTGTTTGATCGCCTTGTTCTCTGGTGTAAAGGATCATCATCCACACCTTGACAAGTTTGAAATCATTGGATCGCTTCATAATCCTTTGACATTTCACATCGATCCATCCCTTGCTCTTGCCGAGTTCGGTCTTCACCCACTCGTGGAGCAAGCCCCGAGTGTTCAAAGGCTACTCATCACCTTTGGAGTATCACTCATTCAATCCGATTCATCACCTTCACTCCATTTCATCACTTCCGCACTCATATCCATTCACTCTACTCATCACAACCATTGGAGAACATTCAGGGACATTGATCCTCACCTAGGATCATATCATCGACCACACCTAGTCGATAGCCTTCCTAAAAACCATCCGAAGAATCTCATCAACTTACCTATCGATCAACCCGGTCGATACACCCTATCAACCTCACTCTATCGATCACACATGGTCGATAAGCACTAGGAAAAACGTCTAGCAGGATTTATCGACCAACCTATCGACCTGCCCTAGTCGATACACCTTATCAACCTCGCTCTATCGACCAAACCTGGTCGATAAGCACTAGGAAAAACATCCAGCAGGATTTATCGACCAACCTATCGACCTGCCCTAGTCGATACACCCTATCGACCTCGCTCAATCGACCACACCTGGTCGATAAGAACTAGGAAAAACATTCAGCAGGATTTATCGACCTCGCTCTATCGATCTCCCCTAGTCGATAGCCCCTATCGACCACACCTGGTCGATAGCCAGTCCGATTTTCCAACTCCCCAACTTAGCCTAGACACAACCCTAAGGCCAAACCTCTAAACCATAACCAATACACACACCAAGCAAGGTAATACCACACCAGAGTTCAATTTTATCGCTCTAATGAGAAAAAAAAGGAGAACAAGAGAAAAAGAGAATGAAGGATTTTGAAAACACATATGAAATTTATGAATACATGATATGATGAATGAACATCCAACTCAGTTTTTGAAATAGAAAAATGTACGTATTGTTTGTTCTCTAACATAAGTTTTGAATCTTTTTGAGAGTTTTCCCACTTTATGTTATGCAATATTCAAAAGCTTACATAAGAATATAGATTTGAATACTGAATTTATGAGTAGTTGATTAGGTTGAGTCATGTGTAGTTATAAGCATCCGATATGACCAATTGTAGCATCTAAAACTTTTGATGAGGCCGAGTAGCATCTGTGGCACATCCATATATCGGGGAAATGCATGCCTACTGCAATCGAATCCTTGAACGTGTTTGTTTAATTATAATATTTAATATAATTTTTTAATCTAAACTTAACAACTCAAATGAAGATTACACATGTAACTACCAATAATTGTGTATATGAGTAATATACAAAATACGGATACCAAAAAAAGTTTATGAGCTCAAAATATATTTTAAGATTTGACTTTTGATAGATATAATATTATATTATATATATGCCGTAGATAAATTTTATTTTTTAAAGTAAATATAAAACCATTATAGACGAGATATACTAATATTTTATATTGGCTAGTTTTTTTGTAACTATATAATTAAATGATAATGTAAAATTAGCGTGGTTTACCCACTAGTATATGTATATTGATTAAAAAATGAAAAACATGTTTATGAGTAACCCCGAGTTAAACTCGATATTTTAGACGGTGCTAGGTCCTCTATCACCGTTCCATATTTTCTAATAATTTTTTGAACTTGACATAGCATTAAGGTATTATTTTATTAAAAAAATATTTTTTCAAAAATATTTCTAATAATCAGAATTAATATATTGTAAATATGTAATAAAACCATTCAGAAATTTATAATATGAATTTTAAAACTATAAATTGATTATAATTTTAACCATCCTCTCAATAAGATCGAGTATATATACATAATTCTAAAAATGTTAAATTTCAAATAGCCAGTTAAAATTTTATATATTTTAGAGAAAATTTCTTAATATAAATACTTTATATATGAATGATAAAAGGAGCACCAGTCCAATGAAATTTAACTCACAATGTGCATTATTATTATTATAGTCTTTCTTATTTTTTGCATATTAAAATTAAGTTCTTAGTGAAAATGAAAATTTTAATTCCAACTTTCTGTTTCTTTATAAATAGGTGGCAATTTGATGAAAATAAAATAATTAGCTGGAAATTTTATTTTTGAAAATGCAGCAAGTAATACCTTTTTTTCTGAACTAAAAATAAATAAATCTCCGAAAAGGTATAATAAATGAGTGGGTTCATGAATTATCTCTAAGATATATGATTATCATTTGATATCAAAATATGTATGAATACATTTATGACACGAAATATTCATGTTCATGTAGAGGTAAAAGGTGGGGGGGGGGGATTATTTTCATGTACAAAATTGAAAAGTAGACAACATATACCATACATAATATATTACATAAGAAAATATGTAATTTTAATATAAAATATCTGTCTAATAATTTACTATTCGACAAATCATGATCAAAAGAAGTTTGATGGAAGTTCCAACTATGTCAGATATTATACCATATATAATATAGCAATTTTTATTAAAAAATATTTAAATGATTATAATATAAAATCTCTTTCTAATAATTTACTGAGTAGAAATATGTGATAATAATCTAAAATGTATAAAAGTAGAAAAAATAAGAGTAATATATATCAAATGGCCTAGTCAACGAAAGTTTGCTATTTAATTACGAGTCAACGAAAAATTTGAGCATTTAAATGGTATTTTGAAAGTTCAGGTTTTAAGCGTCCTCAATTTGAAAGTTCAGGCTTTTTTTTTAACATTTTTCCCGATTATATAAACAATCATTTTGCATATTCCACAGCCCAGAATAAAAAAAAAACACACAAACACACACACAAAAAAGATATATAAAATGTTGAGGTCAAAGTTAAAGCTATCATTCATATTTAATGAAACATCAGGGAAAGTATCAATCAAGAAGAGGAAGAGTGATGAAAAAGCTCAATGAACTCATCACTCTCTGTGATGATCAAGCTTGTGCGGTCATTACAGTCTGTACAATCCAGTTTTGGAGGTGACGGACATACCTTCTTAACCAGTTCGTATGGACTGTAAATAACCGCAAAAGCTTGAACATCACATAGAGTTGTCAGTTCATTAAGTATTTTTCATTTTCCCACTCTTCCTTTCTTGAATGATCATCTACTCGATCTTTAATTAGGTATGAGTGATAGGTGCACTGATGTGTCATAATTTTAAGGGTTTATACCTTTGATTTCGTATGTATTTTGAGTCTTTATCGAGTTTAGGACTAGGTTTTCCGTCTTTTTGGTTCTTTTTAGTATTTTCACAGGTTTACAAGTCATGGAAGCTTAACGGAACAATTAGAGCGGTTTTGGGAGCTTTTATGCTTCAAGTATCAACTGGAGCTGCATCAGGGATCAACCAAGTCATTAAAGGATCAACCAAGACATAAAATATCGACCATAATGAATAATTAATGAAGCCATGCATTTTGATGCAGGGATCGACCGATCCTTGAGAGATCGATCGATCCCATATGTGAAGATTTTCCAATTATTTTTCTCACCGACTTTGGACCTAGGGTTTCATTATAAATAGTTCTGCTCGTGTTTAGGGCAGTAACAAGTTGTATTTCTGAGATTATTTTCGTCCTTAGTTTCATAGTTTTGGGGGAGATAGATATACTCTTTCTAGTTTAAACCCTTTCTCTTTGTTACTTTGGATTTTGTTCATGCAATCATTCAATTCATTCATTATGTTCTCTATTGCTACGTCTGAGTAATCTCTTTATTGGGTGTAGGGATCCATTCAAAGGGGTTTGTGATGTGTCGAGTTTTAACCCAAAATATTTTCTGCAAGTGCACAGACACACGCAGTAGTATATGGGGTATCGAATCCACAGAGACCAAGATTACACTATGAAATTATAGATTTTAATTTAAAGCTAAGACAATATGGGTTTTGTTGAATTTTCAGAACAGCAAACAATAAAATAAATCGGTGTAAACGAATAATTAAAAGCACTAGGTCAAGGTATTTCGCTGGTGATTAGGAGATAAAGCTGAGCAACTATTCAGGGCTAATTAACTACCGGTCTAGAACTCAAACATAAATAAATGCCGCCCCACTCTCGTGATGTATCGACACCTTTATCTAACAACCTAGAATCTGAAACTCTCGCCCGGACCTAACGAAGACGATAAGCATTAACAAACAGGTTCAATATGTTCACAATCAATCGCAGCAATCAACTCTCGTTGGCTACGCACCAATTGCTCACCAATGATTTTTCTAGCAACCTAGAGCACTCTCATGAATAAGTTTAACCTAGAAATCATAGGCTAGGTGATCAAGCTAACCTAGGCATTACGAACCTCTATTGGCGAAGACATATAAATTCCGATCCTATTTGTGCTCAGCCATGAACAACCTAAATCACCATTGAAAACTCTAACCTAGCTATGGATCTACTCACACATGATGCAATCGAACACAACAAAGCAAAGAGATAAATTCATGACTTATTAAATAGAATAAGGTTCAGGAAAACTTCTCAAACAAGGTATGGTCTGATCGACAAGAGGAGAATAGAGATCCAAGCTGAATAATATAAATCCAAATCGAACAAAGGAACAAAGTGGTGGAGTTTTCGAATACAAAAATCAACCTAATACAAGAACTCAAGTCTGAAAACGAACGTGAATCGAATGTATCTTTGTCTGAGGAGGCTGCCTCTTTTATTCTAAAAATTAACTAAAAAACGCGTCCCTAGGTAAAATAAGTCGAGCACCCTGGGCGAGCACCCTAGCGGAGCATGCGAGCAGGTGCTCGGTCGGCGAAAACCGTCTTTTTGCTCCAAATTGCTTCTTTTGCTCCAATGTGTTCCAATATCTTCAATCCATGCTCCAGAGCCTTAAAATACCTGAGAAGACACAAAAAGACTAGAAAAGACTCAAAGACAACATTAAAAGGCTAGCTAAAATGGGACAAAATACTAATATATCAGTTTGCTGATTGATTAGGAGTCGTTATAGATTAGGGTTTATTTGTTAAAGTTTGCGATATCAATATTCTCAATGATTTTGTTTGATTGACGAATCTAACAACTGATCCATAGATAGATTTGATACAACTGGCGTTGGTTAGGTTATCGGAATCAATAGTTTATAGGCTTAGTATCATTAGCCAACGGGAATTGAAGTTAAGTCGTCTAGGTGAACTTATCGAACTCTTTAGAAATGCTAGTATAGACTCTTATTAGGCTTAATAAGATATATATATATATATATATATATATGTTAAGAGAATTAGCACTGCGGGAGTAGGTTAGTCTGTATATTGAGTTTTGAGTTCTAGAATATACAAATAAGTCTTAGTCCGGTTAGATTTCTATCAATCATTGAATCCCTGCGATTTTCCAAACCCAGCATTTTCTCTTTATTGATCTAAATCACATTTTATTTACTGCTTTTAAACTGTTTTGAATCGTAACAATTACAAAAACCCCCACATTTGGTCCTACGTCCGTCTGAGCATCATAGATTTATAGTGCACTCTAGTATATGTGGATTCGACCCCATACTATACTACCACGTTTCTTGTGCACTTGCAAGTATTAGTTGGGTTTTAAAACCTGATCACATCATGTACCTCAACCTCGACATTGTTAATTATCTATTCCTTTTGTTTTGTGTGTTTGTTTAGTTTGTTAGCCGTGATAGAATAGGAATATGAATAAGAAGCAGGGGCGGATCTAGAAGGTTCGAAGTTTGAAATGATGTTCTCTACTATAAAGATTAAGTAAAGAAGCATTTTTCACTCTGCCTAAGAAGAAAGCATCAGGTCCAGATGGCTACGCGGCAGAGCTCTTCATTGGACATTGATCTTTTGTGAAACTAGAGATCACTTCAGCTATTGCTGAGTTCTTAAGATCATGCCAGATTTTGAAGCAATGGAATGCTATTGTTTTTATTCTAATCCAAAAGTTATCTAATGTATCATGAAAGACTGAATTTCATCTCATATCTTGTTGCAATACGATTTATAAAGTTAATTTCTAGCTTCTTGCAAACATAGTGAATATGTTGCTCCCAGAAGTTATATCCCATCATCAAACTACACTATTTTTGGGAATCGACTGCCGAGCCATGTTAAAGGTCAATAGTTACTTTACCATATTCAATAATCATGCATGTATTACAATAATTGTAACGCCTGTGTTCCAGAAATTAATTAATTTAATTAATTTGGAAGTTCTTTCATATTTATGAACCTTAGAAAAGTCTCGAAAAATTGATTATGGGGTGAAATAATCAATTTAGATTTGTTCCGGGGGTGTCATAAATCGTTTCGAAAGTTGTGGGGTTTTTCTCAATAAGAAGTCAAAAGCAATTTTGCTTCTTCTTCTTCCTTTTTTCTTCTCCTTGTTCGCCATTGTTGGGGCTGAGAGAGAGAGTTGAGCTTGAGAGATTAGAAAGAGGAAGAGATAAGAAGAAGAGAAAGGCTTGGAAAGCTTGGTGAAGCTAGGATCTTGTGAGATCAAAGGGTGTGGAGCTTTGAGAAGCTTGGAAAAAAAGGAAGGATTGGAGTGAGGCTAGTTGGCGTGAGCTTTGGGGGAAGAGGAGAGATCTTTCTTGAGCTTGGGGAGTCCATCTAAGCATAGATCCATCCATTCTAAGGTGAGTTGTGACCAAAGGTTATCATTAAGCCATGTGTGGGGGCTTGTGGGGTTGTGCTAAGCTTTGGGGTGTTCCTAGGTTGCTTAGAAACCTTGTGGTCATTTGTGGAGCTTTAGCTAGAGTTTGCTAAGCTTGTGGTGGTTAGAGAACCATGGATTTGTGCTTGTTGTGCCTTGTTAAGCTTTGACTGTGAATTCTTATGCTTGCTTGGTGATTGTGTGTGTTATGGTTTCTAGGTGATTTCATGGCTTGTTGGGAGTGTTTCCCTAGTTGATGGATGTGTTATTGCCTTGCTTGGTATGTGTATTGGTTGTGGTTTAGAGGTTTGGCCTTAGGAGTGTGCCTAGGCTAAGTTGAGAAGTGGGGAAATCGGAGCCGTTATCGACCAGGTGTGGTTGATAGGGCGAGGCCGATAGAGCAAGATCGATAGGGTGTATCGACTAGGGCAGGTCGATAGTTGGTCGATAGATCCTGTTGGGTGTTCTTCCTAGTGCTTATCGACCAGGTGTGGTCGATAGAGCAAGGTCGATAGGGTGTATCGACTAGGTGTGATCGATAGGTAAGTCGATGAGTTTCTTCGGATGGTTTTTAGGATGGCTATCGACCATATGTGGTTGATAGGTCAAGGTCGATAGGGGGTATCGAGGGTGTTGGTCGATAGGTTGTGATCGATTGAACCTGTTGTTCTGTGACTTATGTTTTTAGTATTTCTTGATGTTGTGAATTGCTAGGTGGTTAGTCATGGATGTGTTTGATTAGCTTTGCATAAGGTTGCATGTTAGCTGATTGTTTGAAGTAATACATGGTGTTATTATTTTGTGTTGGTGTGGTTGTTTGAATTGTGTGGGCTTTCATATAACCTGTTGTTGGGAAGATCAATCTCATGTTGATGCATCACTTTTGTCGATGCAGGTAAAGATAAGGCGTGATCATGGAATCGAGGCGATGAGGGGGAGGATGATTAGGACCGGTAGCTTTAGGTTTTGTAGCTTTCGTAGGATTGCTAGAACCGGTAGAACTGTTGACCATGTGTGGTCATTGTTGTTAGTTGAATGCTAATTACTTGGAGATTATTTAAATGTATGGACGTTTAATTTAATAAGTAATTGTGTAAAAAAAAAATAGAGTGCGGTCGTCACAATAATAAAAAGCACAAACAAAAAATTATCAAATGAACAACACCGTTTCTTCAACTTATCAACAAATAATCAAATAACTTGACAATCCAACAAACATGAAATGGTTCTTTAAAACAAATAGTCATAGTGCATGAGAATGTAATATAAGAGTAGAGCTAATCCTGACAAAATATATAACCAAAACAATGGTAAGAAAATTCAATTATTATAACCTCTGAATCAAGGAGGATATTCTGTTGAAGCTGTCAACAAAGTCTCTAGTCAGAATTGAATCTTAGCCACTGGAATTCCAAACTTTGATATATGCAGTTTTACGGTACAAATTTCAGAAACCCGTGAAAAGACTTGTAAACAAACCATAAGGGACTGAATGCAATAAATAGAATCAAGATAACTAATATCAGAATGACACTAAAGAAGCGTCAAAAATTGATTGACTTACGTAACTTTTAGGAGAATATGGTAATCATTCAATGGAGTGAGTTTAACTAGAAGTAATATCACAAAACTAGTTTCAAACTGATAAAGACTAGAGAAAAAAGATTCAGATTCAGACTAGGTGTTCGGTCAGGTCAACTGACATCGTTCTGGTATGACATTTGGAATTCGTTAGGGAAGCTTTATGATATGTTGGGTGATATGTGACTGAGCCTTAGAGTTAGATCTAGTAACCGGACCCATAGCTATATCTTGAAAGTAGAAATATATTATAAAAAAGCTTCCTTAACCCAAGTCTCTCTTAGAGAATTAGGTTAATTGTTGGAATTTGAGTGTTTTATTCATTATAAGAGATCTTATATAGATTCTCATACAAACCGTCTTAAACCTAATTAAAAGGAAAATACCAAAATCTTAATCCTAATGTTAAAAGGAAAAACTCTCTAACTTAATTTAAAAAATTAAAGCATGAAACTATTGTAATGCTAGAAAGGAAAACACCAAAGCTGTATCATTACTCCCCTCGTCGACTTAGAGCTTGTCCTCAAGCTCCAACTCCGAGTATGCCTCTAGCAGCTTCTCCACATCCTCCCACATATTGCACTATGTTCTCTTCTTCAAATGGTTTGTCCTCTTGATCTTCTCCATCCATGACTGGCATGATGTAGAAAAGGACCGATCTGCAGACATGTCCTCACGTGAAATGTTCATCACAATTGAAACATAGACCTTTTGCTGTCACTCTGCCATCTCTGCACTAGTAAACTTCTTCCAAAATTGCTTTTGAGGATCTTGTTTTGCTTCTGTTTTTTTAGCAATATTACTTCCTCATTTTTGCCACCTTGGCTCCTGCGGTTCCCTGTCATCTATGACATAGATAATGGGACTGATTGTCAAGCTGGCAGGGCTAGATATCCTCCAAATGTACGTGTCCGCTTACCGCCATCAATCTTGTACTCATTGTCCCGTGCATACTCCATAGCTTAAAAGATTGTCTTGGGACGAAGATACTCTACTTCCTTTCTTAAATTATCTGTTAACCTTGCAAAAAATAGCCATAGATTTTGATCCTCTGTTATCTTGTTTGTCTTAGCAAGCAGTCCTCAAAAATATTACAATACTCATCGACAGTTCCAGTATGACGTAAGTTTGATAGTTCTCCAACCAGATTTACCGTATCAGAATGAGGCTAAAGAAGCGTCAAAAATTAATTGACTTAAATAAATTTTAGGAGAATATGGTAATCATTCAATGGAGTGAGTTTAGCTAGAAGTAATATCACGAAACTAGTTTCTAACTGATAAAGACTAGAGAAAAAAGATTCAGATTCAGACTAGATGTTCGGTAAGGTCAGCTGACATCGTTCTGGCATGATATTTGGAATTCGTTAGGGAAGCTTTATGATATGGTGGGTGATATTTGCCTGAACCTTAGACTTAGATCTAGTAACCGGACCTGTAGCTATAGCTTGAAAGTAGAAAGAGATTATAACAAAACTTCCTCTTAATCCAAGTCTCTCTTGGAAAATTAGGTTAATTGTTGGAAGTTGAGTTTCTTATTCATTATAAGAGGTCTTATATAGATCCTCATACTAACCGTCTTAAACCTAATTAAAAGAAAAAATACCAAAAGCTTAATCCAAATGTTAAAAGCAAAAACTCTCTAACTTAATTTAAAAAGGAAAAGCATGAAAACTATCGTAATGCTAGAAAGGAAAACACCAAAACTGTATCAGTGGGATCTAGAGGAACCATTGGTATGGGAATCACATAGGAGACGGAATCATCGAGTGGCCATTTGTAACCAGATAGAGAATCAGATTTATATCTTTTGCCTGGCCAGAAATGGGGAGGATGTTTGCTCTCATTGGAAACTCAAAGAAGACAGTTGCACGAGTAAATTCTCATCAAAACATACATGGCATCAGATATGAGAGATCAGTCCGACATGTGAATAGTACAAAGGATTTTGGTTTTCCTTCTCAACTCCAAGATACTCATTCCTAACTTGGCTAGCTTTCCATGATCGATAAGCAACTGGCGACAAACTCATGAACTAGGATGTAGGAGCTTGTATAACTTGTGTATTTTGCGGAGAAAGATTGGAGACTCGAGATCATCTGTTTTTCTCTTGTCCTTGTTCTTCTCAAGTTTGGTCATCTCTCACAAGAGGCATTCTCCATAAAAAAATATACAAAACGTTGGAGCTTAATCACTTCTCATCTACGTGATACTTCTCATCCAAAACTACAAACATTTACTCTAAGGTATGTATTCCAAATATCAATACATAGTTTGTGGTTCGAGCGAAATGGAAGACACCATGGTGAATGTCCTATACCGTCTACCAAGCTTGTAAGAATCATCGACAAGAATGTATGAAACCAGTTTAGCACTTTTCGACAGTTGGGTAACTCTGTCTTTGAAGAGGGTCTTCGCTACTGGTTTCACACTCGTAGCCTCTAGATCTTTTATTCTGTTTTAGATTTAAAACAATTCGAAAATTCAGCTCTCATTGTTGCATTCATTGTACAAACGTTTGTTTGGTGAATATAATTTTACTTTCATACAAAAAAATGGTGAGATTAGCATGGTATTTATCTGTTTTCAAAATTCTTAAAAGTTTTTCCCAGTACAACACAAATAATTCTTCCAAATTAAACACACTTACAAAAGCAGAAACACTACATTCGGTGATCTTGTTGTATTCATTGTAATAACTGGCAAGGGACTTGTCCTTGTAGATCATCATATTAACACAAATTATAATAGAAACATAGTCAGTATGAAGTGATGATGATGATACTTACCAAAATAGGATCAATCGAGTGACTGCAATTGCTTTATCCTCAACTTCTTTAGAAAGTAGTGAGTGAGATTCCAAGTAAGATTGTGCGTAAGATTCCTCATGTGCAATCAAAATTTTCCCCTTGATGTTCTTCTCAAGCTCAGCCAACTTTTTGGATTCCAAAATCTCATGAGGACGCTTTTTCTATAATCATAAAATATTGAAGTTTATAATATCTTGATAGATGGATTAATAACAACATCTAGTTAGCTAGATTAGAAATACGTACATTCTCACTCAAGGATTCCAATTTCGAATTACTGTGTCTATCTGTTATCAAATGGAGGAAGCAAACAAATATTCAAAAAAAAAGAGAGATGAACTCACTACAGCAGTAGGTCCGGAAACGCAGTAAGTTGCAAGGAAATGTTGCTCCCTTCAAATCAATTTATGAATCAACGGAAGAATTAGCCATTACAAAATGTAGAGATGATCACACTAACAACATAAAAGAATTTGTACTACTTACAAGAAAAGTAGAAACAGAGTCATAGCTGACTTATTGCAAAACAAATAACTCAAAAATCAGAAACAGCACCTTCGGTGAACTTGATGAACACAACAAGTTCACCGAAGGTGCTGTTTATAAACTGGCAAGGGACTTGTCCATCTAGATCATATTAACACAAATTATAATAGAACCACTTTATTAAAAAAAAAGTCATTTATAAACAAAGTCAATATCAAGCGATGATGATGATATACTTACACAAATAAGATCGAACGAGTGACTGCAAGTGCTTTATCACTGAACTTCTTTAGGAATTAGTGAGTGAGATTCCGTGTAAGCTTGTGGGTAAGATTCATCATGCACAATCAACTGTTTCCCCTTGAAATTCTTCTCAAGCTCGGCCAACATACAAATCATAACTATAACTCTGTCTTTACTCCGGTCCGAAACTTAATCGAAAAATTGAGTCTGTTTTATAATGAACATAAATTTTGAGAAAGTGGTCTAGTTTATGACAATTAGAATTTGATCTTGTGATGAATGGAGATATAAGTTCACAGCAAAATCCCAAAACGGAATAAAATTTCTGAACCCAAACTGAAATTCTCGAGCTCAAATCATAACTGAAATTATATAATATTTTCTTTGTAAATCTGTTCAAATAGAGTAGAATCCACAAATAGTAAACTAAAACCAAAAAATTGACGACGTAAATTAGGGTTGCAGTGGTACCCACATGGAAAAGATGAAGGTAAATTTGTCATTTCACGTTTTATTAAAGCCAAAATTGGGAAACTAGACAATTTAGTAACATTGAGGATTGAAGTAGATTTATGAGCTTTGAGAAGACCCAACATGAACCATTAGGCTAAGTTGAACAAACAATTTTAATCTACATATCTAATAAATATGCAGTAAAACCTCTATAAATTAATAATATTAGAACCAGTATATTTTTATGATATTTTATTAATTTATCGAGGTTATTAATTTATAGAGATGATATTTGGGTCAAAATAGCAATTTGGGACTCGAAAAAATTATTAATTTAGCGAGGTATTAATGAGTCGAGTATTAATTTATAGAGATTTAACTGTATATATAAATATTAGAATAATCTCTCTTCTCATGATGCCACATAATTTTACTCATATTCTAAAATTGTGACAGGTTAGCAATTGTTTTAATTAGTTTTAAATTGCTTTTGTGACTTATTTATTATTTTATTTACACTTTAATTCTCATAATAGCTAACATTCTTTAATATAATAGTTTTAATAAGGATTTGAAAAGTCAAATCCTTAGAAAATGATCTAAAATACTATATTTTATAGTTTTAGTCTTATTAGATTTATTTATATAGTTTAGAAAAATGTTTACACTCAAATAAATAAATCAAAGAATTAATAACTATTAATATATTTTTTATGAATTTATAATTGAACTTATGATTAAAAAAAATTATAGATTTTTGTTTATAAATTATGGATTATTATTTTTATAAATTAAATAAAAAATATTATGATACATAATTTTTTAAAATCAATAAGGATTAGTTAAAAAAGTGTATGTAAATTTTAAAATGCATTATTTAATTTGACATTTTCAGTTTTATAATAATAATAAAATATTAAATTTAAATAGGTTATAGGAAAAAAACATGCATTTTGATGGTTAGAAATTGGTGTTCAAGTGAACGAGGATTCATTCAACAGTGGAATACTCACGGAAGGTTCTACAAGCTTGAATGAAAACTCCAAACTTTAAAAGGGCATATGAGTATGCATGTTATGAGAGATAAGCTATGCTATCCCAAAATGTTAACATGTTCAAACCAATATTAAAAAAACAATTAGTTAAATCTTATAATTTTTAAAACACTAAAGTCAATGAGCATACATTGAGAATGGGCAGAAAAAAAGAGAAACATGAGGAAGGTAGTGAAAGTTAAGTTTAAAACAGGCAAACATGTTGTTTGTGGTTTAATATCTTGCATCGATGAGAGAAATAGAGATAGTAGGAATGGAGCTGAAAAATACATAAGACGTTTACGGAAGGAGTTCAATATTGTTAGTGATCTATGTAATATGGTCCATGGTTCAATTTTATAGCTCTAATGAAGAAAAAATAAGAACAAAGAGAATGAATGATTTTGAAAACACATATGACGTTTATGAATATATGATATGATGAATGAACATCCAACTCAGATTTTGAAAAAAGAAGTGTAAGTATTGTTTGTTCTCTAACATAAGTTTTGAATCTTTTTTAGAGTTCTCTCACTTTATATTATGCAATATTCAAAAGCTTACATAAAGATATAGATTTGGATATTGAATTTATGAGTAGTTGGATTAGGTTGAGTTGTGTGTAGTTGTAAGCATCTGATATGGCCAGTTGTAGGGTGATTTTCGATGAACTGATCTAAATGCTAAAAATATTAACGAGGCCGAGTAGCATCTGTGGCACATCCCTATAACGGGGGAATGCATGTCTACTGCACTCTAATCCTTGAACGTGTTTGTTTAATTATAATATTTAATATAATTTTTTTAATCCAAAGTTAACAACTCAAATGAAGATTACACATGTACCTATCTATAGTTGTGTATATGAGTATGAATATACAAAATATGGATACCTAAAAAGGTTTATGAACTCAGTATATATTTTAAGATTTGACTTTTGATAGATAAAATTTTATATTATATATATGCCATAGATAAATTTTATTTTATAAAGTAAATATAAAACTGTTATAGACGAGATATACTAATATTTTACATTGGAGAAGTTTTTTTGTAACTATATAATTAAATGATATTGTAAAATTCTGTGCAAAACGCAGTTGTATATGTATATTAATTAAAAAATGAGAAACAAATCTATGAGTAACCCATGCGTTAAACTCGATATTTGAGTAGGTTTTAGGTCCTCTATCACCATTCCAGATTGTCTAATGATTTTTTGAACAGGACATAGCATTAAGGTATTATTTTAATAAAAACTATTTTTCAAAAATATTTCTAATAATTAGAATTAATATATTGTAAATATTTAATAAAATCATTCAGAATTTTATAATATAAATTTTAAAACTATGAATTGATCACAAGTTTTACCATCCTCTCATTAAGATCGAGTATATATCCATAATTCTAAAAATGTTAAATTTGAAATAGCCAGTTAAAATGTTATATATTTTAGAGAAATTTTCTTAATATATATATACTTTATATGTGAATGATAAAAGTAGCACCAGTCTAATGAAATATAACTCACAATGTGCATTATTATTATTTTGCTTTTTTTGCATATTATAATTTTAAGTTCTTAGTGAAACTGAATAATTTAATTCCAACTATCTGTTTCGTTATAAATATGTGGCAATTTGACGAAAAAAATAAAACAATTAGCTGGTAAATTGTTTTGTTTTTGAAAATGCAAGAAGTAATACGTTTAGGAGCCCTTTTGTTTTTTTGTTTTTTTTGCCGGCTGGAGCTTTTTTTTTTTTAACTAAAAATAAATAAATCTCCCAAAAGGTGTAACATATGAGGTTCATGAATATGATATATGATTACATTTGATATCCAAATATGTATGAATACATTTATGACAAGGAATATTCATGTTCATGTATAGGTAAAAGTGGGGAAAAAATTGTATTCATGTACAAAATTGAAAACAAGTAGACAACTCATGATCAAAAGAAATTGATGAAACTTCCAACCATGTCAGATATTATACCAAACGTAATATATCTATTTTTATTAAAAATATATTTACATAAGAAAATATGTAATTTTAATATTAAATCTCTAACTAATAATTTACTATTCGACAACTCATGGTCAAAAGAAATTTGATAGAAGTTCCTTCCAACTATGTCAGATATTATACCATATATAATATATCTATTTTAATTAAAATATATTTAAATAATTAAATAAGTGATTATAATATAAAATCTCTTTCTAATAATGTACTCAGTAGAAATATGTGATAATAATCTAAAATATTTAAAAGTAGACAAAATAAGAGTCATATACCAAAAAATGAATGCATGGCTGTCACTTCTAATTTGATGAGTCCAGCAAGGTGACAGGATACTTACCAGAAACATCACCCTTTTATGACTATATAAACAATCATCTTGCATATTCCTAGTCTATCACAGCCCAGAAACAAAAAAAAACACACACACAAAACAAAAAACAAAGATAACTAGAATGCTGAGGTCAAAATTAAAGCTATCATTCATATTTTAATGAAACATCAGGGAAATTATCAATTAAGAAGAGGAAGAGTGCTGAAAAAACTCAATGAACTCATCACTCTCTGTTATGATCAAGCTTGTGCGGTCATTTACAGTCCGTACAATCCGATTCTGGAGGTGACGGCCATACCTTCTTAACCGGTTCGTATGGACTGTAAACAACAGCAAAAGCTTGAACATCACATAGAGTTGTCAGTTCATTGATTATATTTCATTATCCCACTCTTCCTTTCTTGAATGATCATCTACTCGATCTTTCATTAGGTATGAGTGATAGGTGCACTAATGTGTCATAATTTTAAGGGTTTTATACCTTTGATTTTATATGTATTTTGAGTCTTTATCGAGTTTAGGATTAGGTTTTGCGCCTTTTTTGGTTCTTTTTAGAATTTTCACAGGCTTACAAATCATGGGAGCTTAATGGAACAATTGGAGCGGTTTTGGACGCTTTATGCTTCAAGTATTAACTGGAGATGCATCAGTGATCGACCAAGTCATTAAAGGATCAACAAAGACATAAAAGATCGACCACAATGAATAATTAATGAAGTGATGCATTTTGACGCCGGGATCGATCGATCCCAGATGCGAAGATTTTCCAATTATTTTTCTCACCAACTTTAGACCTAGGGTTTCATTATAAATAGTTCTGCTCGTGTTTAGGGCAGTAACAAGTTGTATTTCTGAGATTATTTTCGTCCTTAGTTTCATATTTTTTGAGGAGATAGATCTACTCTTTCTAGTTTAAACCCTTTCTCTTTGTTACTTTGGATTTTGTTCATGCAATAACTCAATTCATTCATCCTGTTCTCTATTGCTATGTCTGAGTAATCTCTTTGTTGGGTGTAGGGATCCATTCAAAGGGGTTTGATGATTGATTAGGAGTTGTTATAGATTAGGGTTTATTTGTTAAAGTTTGCTATATCTATAATCTCAATGATTTTGTTTGATTGACGAATCTAACAACTCATCCATAGATAGATCTGATACAACTGGTGTTGGTTAGGTTATCGGAATCAATAGTTTATAGGCCTAGTATCCTTAGCCAACGGGAATTGAAGTTAAGTCGTCTATGTGAACTTATCTAACTCGTTAGAAATGCTAGCATAGAGTCTCATTAGGCTTAATAAGATATATATATATATATACATATGTTAAGAGGATTAGCACTGCGGGAGTAGGTTAGTCTGTTTATTGAGTTTCGAGTTCTAGAGCATACAAATAAGTCTTAGTCCGGTTAGATTTCTATCAATCATTGAATCCCTGCGATTTTCCGAACCCAGCATTTTCTCTTTATTGATTTAAATCACATTTTATTTACTGCTTTTAAACTGTTTTGAATCGTAACAATTACAAAACCCCCACATTTGGTCCTACCTCCGTCTGAGCATCATAGATTTATAGTGTACTCTAGTCTTTGTGGATTCGACCCCATACTATACTACCACGTGTCTTGTGCACTTGCAAGTATTAGTTGGGTTTTAAAACCTGAGCACGTTATGTACCTTCAACCTCGACATTGTTAATTATCTATGCCTTTTGTTTTGTGTGTTTGTTTAGTTTGTTAGCCGTGATAGAATAGGAATATGCATGAGGAGCAGGGGCGGATCTAGAGGGTTCGAAGTTTGAAATGATGTTCTCTACTATAAAGATTAATTAAAGAAGCATTTTTCACTTTGCCTAAGAATAAAGAATCAGGTTCAGATGGCTACGCGGCAGAGCTCTTCATTGGATGTTGGTCTGTTGTGAAACAAGACATCACTTCAGCTATTGCTGAGTTCTTCAGATCATGCCAGATTTTGAAGCAATGGAATGCTATTGTTTGTTTTTACTCTAATCCAAAAGTTATCTAATGTATCAAGAATGACTGAATTTCGTCTTATATCTTGTTGCAATACGATTTATAATGTTAATTTCTAGCTTCTTGCAAACATACTGAATATGTTGCTCCCAGAATTTATATCCCATTATCAAACTGCACTAATTCTGGGAATCGACTGCCGAGCCATGTTAAAGGTCAATAGTCAGCACCATGATTAACTTTACTTTATCATATTCAATAATCATGCATGTATTACAATAATAAAAAGCACAAACAAAAAATTATCGAATGAACAACACCGTTTCTTCAACTTATCAACAAATAATCAAATAACTTGACAATCCAACAAACATGAAATGGTTCTATAAAACAAATAGTCGTAGTGCATGAGAATGCAACATAAGAGTAGAATAATCCTGACAAAATATATAACCAAAACAATGGTAAGAAAATTCAATTATTTTAATCTCACCTTCCACCACACACATATAACCATATCCTAAAGCTCCTAATGCCACAGCAGGAACAATAAGGGCAAAAAACAAAAGTTTGAACAAAAACATTATCTAACAGAGAAAAAAGAAACTAAAAGCTTGTTGATACAAATACCTGCATGGCCAACCGAAGAACCTTCAAGTCGTCCCAAATTTAAAAATAATCAATAATATATTTCTAACCAACATTGCTAAATCAAAAAAGGAAATTATAACCTCTGAATCAAGGAGGATATTCTGTTGAAGCTGTCAACAAAGTCTCTAGTCAGAATTGAATTTTAGCCACTGGAATTCCAAACTTTGATATATGCAGTTTTACGGTACAAATTTCAGAAACCCGTGAAAGGACTTGTAAACAAACCATAAGGGAATGAATGCAATAAATAGAATCAAGATAACTAATATCAGAATGAAACTAAAGAAGCGTCAAAATTTGATTGACTTAAATAACTTTTAGGAGAATATGGTAATCATTCAATAGAGTGAGTTTAACTAGAAGTAGTATCACGAAACTAGTTGCAAACTGACAATGACTAGAGAAAAAAGATTCAGATTCAGACTAGATGTTCGGTAAGGTCAGCTGACATCGTTCTAACATGACATTTGGAATTCGTTAGGGAAGCTTTATGATATGGTGGGTGATATGTGCTTGAACCTTAGATTTAGATCTAGTAACCGGACCTGTAGCTATAGCTTGAAAGTAGAAACATATTATAACAAAGCTTCCTCTTAACCCAAGTCTCTCTTAGAGAATTAAGTTAATTGTTGGAAGTTGAGTTTCTTATTCATTATAAGAGGTCTTATATAGATCGTCATACAAACCGTCTTAAACCTAATTAAAAGGAAAAATACCAAAACCTTAATCCTAATGTTAAAAAGTAAAAACTCTCTAACTTAATTTAAAAAAGAAAAGCATGAAAACTATTGTAATGTTAGAAAGGAAAACAACAAAACTGTATCATTACTAGATCTGTCAGACGGGTTAACCCGCGTCCGCCTGGACCTGACCACCGACTCCCGCTGATTCATGATGTGCTGTGAAATTTTCCTTCAATAAATCAACTTTTAAAACTACAAGTGCACAGTGAATCAGTCGTAATACTTAAGGTTATCGATCCCATAGAGAGTAATAGCTACGCGAATAGAATTCAAACAACGAACTATAACTAAGACAATATATGAATGGGATTTTTTTGGGGTTTTCTAATGAATAAGCAATGAAACAAGAAAGTAAGAAAATAAAATCGGTTGTAAAGTATGAGATTAAGGCGTTGGGCATTTTTGGATTATCTCATGGTTTCCATGGTTCTCAATAATTCAAGTGAAAGATCAAAAGCAAAGTTTTCGGTATAGGTTCTCAACTACGAAACACGAATGAACAAACAAGCAATAGTTCATAGAATGAAAGTCTAAAGTCTCCACACCCCATTACTCAACTCACGCAGGTAACGGCGTATATCAACCAGCAAGATTAACAAGTTTGATAAGTTTACAAAGCTCCATAACTTACTCAAGCAGGTTATGGTGCGAAACTTCACTAACACTAGTTCCGAGAAGTAGGTTTATGCGGGTAGCACCCCTATTCTCTTAGCTCAGTGATTGGTGATCAATTCAAGCAACATGCATTAAGTAAAATATGTCCCAAGAGAACTCTAACAATAGACAAAAATCAGATCTAACAACCTAGATGAATTGAACCATGAATTCCCATCGATATCACCCCAGAAAACCCAACAAAGAGAACTACTCGCTCATAATGCAAAGAAACTCAATAGATATCATAAAGAATAACATCATAAACAAATCAAATAATCAAAGGGGTTCAAAGGAAACTTCTCTAGATGTCAAAGAAGATAACTTGTCTCCCCAAAAGCAAATAAGAGTAAGAAAGAGATGAGAGACCAATGAAGAACAAAGATAAAACTTCAAAGGAAGGCTTCTAGGGCTTGGAGGCGACAAAGGAGGATCTGTAGAGATATCCTAGGGCTGTGGGGCATGGAGGAAGAGTTGCAAAAGAAGTGTTAAAAGGCCATAGGGTTTTCTCGTTAAGATGCAGTATTTATAGGCTCGGTCTCGAATGAGGTCAAAAACATCAAAACTACATCGTATTGATAAGTGCAGGGATGAGACTTCGACCTTGGTCATGTGGGCTGTGACCGGGGTGGGTAGTAGGGCTGGCCTAGGTTGCGGGTCTTGTTTCCGAGGTCACCAAGAGGCTTGACCTCGGTCACACTCCTTGTGACCAAGGTTTAACTTGTATTTACTATTTGGGTTGTATTTTCCAAACGGCTGAATGGATTGCATCGATTCTTGTCGAGGTGAATCTTGTCTCTTCTAGCTTTCCATAGACACCAAAAATCTTTGGATTTTCTGCACGGAAAAATCTTCAACGAATGTTAAACTTCTGATGCTCTGAAACTGTCCAAAAACGGGTTTTGCTTGTCTTCATGTCCTTTTTGCTCCACATCTTCTAAAAGTCTCTAGGAAGTGGAAATGGTTGAAAATGGCCTTGAAGTGTCCATAATCACTTGCTTCTTCATTGAAACCCTAGTAAAAACATATGAAAAGTGGGTGAAAATACAATGTTATCAAATAATATGAAAAGTGGGTGAAAATCAGAGACCATGCTCCAATAGATAACCTGCAAACTCATTAGTACAAAGATTCACATCAGAACATTCTCACTATAGACTCACAACATTATTAACTCTTGTCCATCCATCTCAAACCTACAAAAGAACTTAGTATTCACTTCAGTTAACTCCCTACATTCATTAAGAGTTGTGTGAGCTTTCTCATTAGAAGTATCATTCAGGGTGGACGGCCCTTGGTATGAAAGGGATTTTGGTATTTAAGTGGTGTAGTTAAAGTGTTTAGGGCTTACCGACTACTCGAAAGTGCAGTACATGTCGCACAACTGCAAGAGAGTATGAACCTATTAATGTTCATAGTTTCCAACCACTTCTTCGTATAACACCTTACTCCTTTTCTTCTTTTTCTTCCTTTAGTTTCCCCAGACTTAGAGTTTTATGTGGGGGTTCTCTGCAAAGGACTCCATATCTTCTTTTAAAGTGATCCATCTTCCTCGGGATTATCTGTGCTATGAGATTCATTTATTTCGTAACCATTTCCTTTCCTTTTGTTTTTCTTTTTTTTTCTTTTTTTTTCTTTTTTTTTCTTTTTCTTTCTTTTTCTCTTTTTTCTTCTTTTTCGAAAGGGCAAACGGTACGTATATTCACACAAGACTCATAAGCACGGAATAGGTACCTTTTAAAATTAAATCCCAAGGTAGAACAAGCTCTAGACCAAATTTTCTCAATCTCTTCTTAATTCTCCGAAGCCTCTGTCTTCAGTGGCTGGAAAACTGTGTCAGAAATTTCTCTCTCGTGTTTCTATGCATATCTGCCAAACAAGAAAGAAAACGAGAATGATATGAGGTCTGAAAAGAGGTTATGGTTTAAGGGTGAGAATCACTAAAAATGAGTGGCCATTTAGGATCAGCAGAGAGTGATAAAAGAGATAAGAAGTCATAAATATGCTGCTCATTTCCCTGATCTAATACCTCTAATGAGAAAGAATTAAAGTCAAAATTAAGGTTCAAATAAAATGGAGTTAACATAAGATCCAACCAAGTCTCCGTAAGATGAAACTTCAGGGGAGAGGTCATGCGGTGAGGTTCTAGGTATTTCGGGAGTGATGATCGAAGAAATTTTGAAAAAAGGAAGTCCAAGTCAAAAAAAATTTAGTATTCAATGCCACAGACCATTCCGCAACCGCATAATCCACAGAAATGTGCCATAAATTAAATTGGCTCAATCAAATGATATAGGATTAAATGTCCAACGATATGAGGATATTTCAAAAGTAATAATCGAGAAAATTTTGATAAGAAAAGATTGGATTCCCAAGATTCGCAGCATTCGCCAACTAGGTTGTACCATCCGACGAAAGTCGAAGTTGTTAGAATCATCCAAGATTCAATATTCACCGGTAATGTCATTACTCTAAAATACCCAAATACTCAAATATAACCGACGTAAGGCCTAATATAAGCGACGTCAAATGCCTTTTTGTTTGTAGTGAACCAAAGGATTGTAAAATGAAGAGCAACTGTGAGTGTCCGTCGATACAATATCCAGAAAACTGGGCTGATCTCTTGAATATAGGCCTCATGGTAAAGCTAAGGCCCAGATGGAGAATTCAAGCTGGAGTAATGGACCCAATTACTTGTGCTCTGCGTTTTTTAGTCATACAACCAATGTGACTTGGTCTGATTAATGCTGCAGGTGAGTTATCGCCTAATGCTACCAAAACAGAGTGTATATAAAGAGAGTAAAGAGAAGCGTAAAAAGACAAGAGAGACAGGAACTTGCAATACAAAGAGAGAGAGAGTATTAGAGAGAAGGGTGAGATAATAATACCTTGTTCTTTATCTTCATTTCTTGGGATCTTTCTTTCTCGATGAGTGTTATAATCTGAGTGTGTGTGCTTGTATATAGTTTTCTCTTGATACTCTTGTGAGCTGGGTTAAAGCTCACTGAGACATACCATTGCCGGCTTGGCGTGGGAACTAGTTACATTGCTGTGTCGTCTCTATATCTTTATTTCTGCATACAAACAATCTAATCCAACTCATTAGTCAAGCAAATCAGAATAAGTCCATAGCTAAAAACTGGTACAGCAACACATAATCTAAAATTCTAAAGCTTCCATCAAAATTCAGAAAACACCAGTAGATGTCCAATAAAACCTCGAGGTGCATAATAGATCTCGAATCTGATAAATAGAGCAACAAATCAGATTGAAACTCAGCACACCAAAGCAAGATAGATAGTATCGACAAACCAATATAACAAAAGAAACCAAAAGAAAATGCTTTAAAGACAGAAGCGTTTGTGCTGTCTCAATTGACAAAAACACACCATTGACCTTCCGATCCGGTACATGCAGCTTTATATCATCCTCCAACTCTTGTCAGATCTATGAAAATTATAGATCCTATAAACAACACAACCACATATTCGAACAACGTAAAACTAAGAGAAGAAAACAGAAAGAGGGAGACCGGAAGTGGGGCTAAGGAAGCCACGAATAAGATAAGATGAAAAAAGGGAACTAGGAATAATATTATTTTATTTTAGTGTTCATTGTAACAACGTGATCCATTAGTTTAACATACAAAAAAATTGAGATTTTTAAGTCACCAAGTGATAAAAGTTTGAATGTAAGATATTATAATTTAAACTCAGTGACATAGATGAAATGTTTTCAAGGCTTCCAAGCTTTAGGAGGTGGTGGGGCTGGAGGGTAGAGAGGAGGAACACTACTGAACATCGAGTTCTTATCAATTCGGTAGTCTCCACTGCTTGTTAAAGAAATGAGAGCAGCCACGAGGCCTGCGTTTCCAGAGAGAGTAGGCTCGCTCGCATTGTAATTGTTTCGCAAGTCATGGAACTGATCGAGTTTGTTTGGCCCACCGACCATAGCTCCTGTGATGTTGTTTGGGTTATGATTTTTTGTGTCTCTATACTTCAATCCTTCTCTACAGCTTCTTCTCTTCTTGTCGTTTGGGATTGTGGCTCCTCGGTGGTAAACTCGTCTTGGAAATTTCCTGCCGAACCCAACCACATAGCTCATTTTTAAAGGGTTGTCTCCAAGAATGTAATCAATCTGATAAAACATACAACATCAATTGAAAAATTAGAATTTGTTCTATATTAGCCATATTTCTAAAAATGCTTGGGGTGCGTATATCAATCCTTAGGTAGTGAGTTTACACTCTTGACCTAATACCATTGTGTCCATGTTCGGCTAAAAATAAGTTTGAACCATGTGCCTAACTAAATTTTAAATAAACAAACTTTCTTTGGTATATATTTTATAAGTTTAATTTTGGGCCATGTTGTACATAATTTTAAAAATTAAAGCTCTTATAACCCCAAAGAAAACTGATAAAAGTATATTATCCATGTGCTTATGCCTTGCTGACACAACCCATAGATCGATCTTAACTGATCTTAACTGATATATGGGTTGCTGACACAACCCATAGACCGATCTTAACTGTAACATCACCAAGCCCGATCCAACGGGATAGGCCATAAGTGTGCTTGCCCATAGCTCCCTTAGCCAATTCAGAAAAAAAATTCTGTCTTTATTAAAATATTTATAAATTTTCAAAAAACAATATCCAAATATTCAAATTTCACAATGTTTTACTATAGGGTCTATTTTTTTGTTCCCTATATCTACAATTATATTGTGCCGGGGCTGGCCATCACACATGGATTTCTAATAACCGAGGCAGTGAATTTATCGAATAAGGCATTATTCTTCTTACCTGAGACTGAGCAAAATCCTTGAGAACATGATTCTCCACAAAATCAGGGCCACAATACCATCCAGGAACTCCAGTTGAATTAAGATAATCAGCAAACAACGAAGCTAAAAAGGAAGCATGAGCAACATATTCAAGTGGTCTTGGTTTCCCCAAGTTAACTTGTATAAGCCCTCCTGAAAAAAAAATTATCAGAAACCAAAAAATTGAAAGTCCTTATCAAGACACGCACAAACGCAAAAACAAAAAGAGTAATTAATTACCTGAAGTCCGGTTAAAAACATTGTACTGCTTGAGATAAGCACACATGGTGATACCAGTTGCATTATGGTACCTATTAAGCATGTTCTCGTAGGGAAAGCCAGGGTTCAAGAACAATCTATACCGAGTCATCAACAACATTGCTCCAGGTAATTTATTATTCCGGCTTGGTACCATCAACTCTGGTCGATTAGCAAAAGCTTTAGCCGTTTGAGGCACACTAGGCGTGGTGGCTAGTTCTATGTAAGTCTTGTTTCCAGTGGCGTAGTAAAGCCACGCACCGGCCCACATGAACTCGTCGAACATACTTGTTGAGTTGTAGAAGGCTTGAGATGTTGGCTGTCCATCAGAGTAGCGTCTGCGTCTAGACTTGCTTCTAAAGAATGGATATAGAACTTCTGCGCCTTTTTTAAGCTTTTTGGCGTAGTCTGGTTTGTCGTTAAACACTATAGAGGCCGCGGCTAAGGCGGCTGCAACTTCTGCGCCAAGGTCGGCAGCGGAAGTGGAGGAGATGACAGAACGGTCGTATGACATGTCTTCTGGTTTTTGCCAACAGTAGATATCATCTGGTGAGTCGGAATCTCTCAGTCCTCCACCAACCTAAGAGTCATAGAAACAAAGATTTGGTCAAAAAGGTTAAGGACCTTACGGTCTAGGTTTCTTGGTACACATGAAAATATTGGTATGTTTCTTGGTATCCAAGAAATCATACTAATAACTAATATTGAATTAAGAAAAAGGTTAGAGAATAAAAGACCTGAGTGTAGATATGATCAAGGCGAGTAGCAGAATTGTTGAAAGTGAGAAGAAGATAATCAGTGCCCCATTTGAGAACATCTCTCATGTGATCATACTCATTGATGGCTTTGTATTTGTGGCTATACTCAATGAGACTCCAACTTAACATTGTCATTGAGAATGCCATCGGAAAATGAAACTTAATGTTGCTTCCTCCGTCGTAGTAACCTCCGACCAATCCTCCGACCACGTCCGGCTGCCCATCCTTCAGTCCCGAATCTCCCCTCCATGAAACCTTATTCTTCTTCTGTAGTTTACCCGCTACAATATCGCATTTTCATTATTCATCATTCTTATTTTTCAATATTTTAACTCCACTAGTTCCTGTAATGCTTACCATTTGGATTCTAATATTTATATAGACATGTATGATACACGACCGAATTCTTGAATATTTTGTTAGGTCAAATATGAAACTGTGGCTCGACATATTGGTGTTATTGAAGTGTTTTTTTTTTTAATGATTCGACTTTATTTGTATGATTAGTTTGATATGAAAAGAAGGATTGAGTTTATTGATATAACCAATTCAATATTTAGTCAATTTAATTTTAACTGTAATTTCTTAAGAAAATCTTGTTTGAAAAAATAAAATAAAATTATTTTGTCATTTTCAGTTTCAAACAAATATTAAAAATTGTATATTTGATACAAATAACTAGAAATATTTTGATTTTAAACTTATTTTTGTATTTTGATATAGACATAAATATTGGGAAAATAACTGTTTACAATGTAGGAAAAAAGACAATTCTAATCGAGCCCTTGGATTGACCAGATTATACAAATCAAGTTTATTTTGTTTTGTTATGAAATTATTGTTGCTCAAATATCAAAACCGCGTTAGTCCTTGGAAACCCAAATGAATTTGTGAGCCTTACCAACAGCCAGCTCATAAGAGCAAAATGGGAAAATGCGAGGATTGACCAGATTATACAAATCAAGTTTGGTATTTTATTAGAATGTCAACATTTACGTATCTGTCTTGAAGTCTAGTACCACCTAAAGAATGTTTTATTTTTGAATCACTAAAATAATAGTAAATTAATGCGCTTGTGAATACGGAACTATTCAAAGTTGCCTCACAAGTCACAATGAAATTTGTCTTCTTATCTATCAGTTAGTAGAAAACTACATCATAGAGTAGAAATTATTTTAATATTTTGAATTAATCAGCAAGTGTTCAACTTTTTCTTTGATCTTTTAAGAATCTCGTTTTCCAAAACTTTAAAATTTAAAATTTCCATACTTTTAAGAAAACAAAATGTCTATTTATTTACTTTTATAGTCAAGTATTCTACAGTAAATCGTGGCTACAGATTTTCTTTCTTTCTGATAAATAGTTTTCTATAGAACTGGATGAAAAATAAATCCGTAAGAAAGTTTTGAAAGAAACTTATAAAAACTACACATCAAAAAATTTAAATGAATTTTTTTAAAATAAAATCTAAATTAATTTTATTTGATAAAATCAAAATGAAATTTTGATAACTTCAGAAATCTTGTTTTTTATTTCAAACAAAAAAAGAAACCCGATTGTCATTTGGTTTAATTTCGATTTTCATCTAATTGAGTTTATAATTAAATAACAGATATGTTAACCTATCACCATTATATTATACGCAAATGTTAAAAATATAAATAAGAAAAATTATTTCTCAAAAAATAAATAATAATAATAAGGAAGACTTACATTTCTGGGCGTCGAAAAACTGAATAGCCTTATGGAGGGCAAGAGTGTAATCATCTGGCGGAGGAGGCATAGACTTTTTACCAGGCAACGACTTTACGATAATGATCGGAAGAGCAACAACGAGAAACAAGACGATGATAGATCCAACGGTCCACATAAACGCCGTGCGGCTCACGGAAACACAACCTAGGTTTACATATTTCTTCTTCTTCTTCTTCCAACTATCATTTGGTGCAAGCAACCAACTCTGTTGCGTCTCGTCCAATTGGTTCCTATCGTGTTCCGCGGTTAGCCGCTGTGAGTGAAGAGCTCCTCTGTCCCACTCCGACATGGTCCTCCGTCGCTCTTCCTCTTCCGCGGCGGCTCGGTCGCTGTCTACGGCGTCCAACGACCCGCCCCATACGTTTCCCGGATGCATTTCTAAAGAGCTTTGGATGATTAGGTTTTTTGGAAGAAGAAATATAGAAAGGATCCAAAGAGTTTTGATTTTTTTTTTTTTTGGTTATGAGTGATAAAAAGAAGGCTATTTAGTTTGGTTTATGATGGAAGAGAGGGAATTATTAAAGTGAGTTGACCAAAAGTGTTTTAGGAAATGGGAAAGATGTTTCTATATTCTAGTAGAAATGGAATCAAATTTTTAATATTTATTTACTTTCGATCATTTTTGAAGACTTGTTTCAAATAATTTCAATTTATTCATATTATTTTGCTATATGAGATTATAAATTGGAAAGGGGAAAGATATTTCTATACTCGAGTAGAATTGGAATCAAGCTTTTTATATTTATTATTTTCGATCATTTTCGAAGACTTATTTCAAATAATTTTGGTTTATTGATATTTTTTTTGCTATAAGATTGAATGGAATATGAATTAATTAGATGTCCTTTAGTTTGGTCTCTTTTTTTTTTTCTTTGAGTTTCAAGGAAATGTGACTGCTTTGGTACTTAAAAGAAAAAAATATTAAAGTTTTGGTAAACGATATGGTTAAAGCTTGGTTTCTACGTTCATTGGTCACGTAATGACAGGCCACAACCCGTGATGGGTGTTTTAACGTTATTACTTATTTGTACATGACAAATAAATACACGAAATTTTTGTTTATATTAAATCATGATTTGGAAAACCAAAAAAAAAAATTGTTATTAGTACAACAATATACTATACTACACTCACGTACAATATTCAAACAAATGGAATGATACAATAACGAAAATAAAATGGCATGAACTACAAATTTCGTTGGTTGCTTTTGTTGGCTTGTTTGTTTGTCAGTAGCTATTTGAGAATTCGAACGCTTACCTTTGTAATTGGAAAAAGGGTTTATCTGCTTAGTCTCTACTCCAAATTCATACAATTTGTATATTTTTCTTTTGTATACCATTTGAGTAAGAAGAACAGTCTTTTTAACAAATGCTATGGCTTATACAATTGCTTCAGCCGATACATGAACTACCTTTGAATCTTGGCAGATTCGTCTTTTTGGGAGGAAGGTACTGAAATATTACCATATCGACTCTTGCCTCTTGTTCATTAGGTCTCTGGCTCTCGCTCTTGTTCATGTAATATTACCATTTCGACTTCTCTCCTCTCGTCTCTGGTGGCTCTCTCGACAGATCTGGTGGCAGCTTTCCACCTGTAATTATGTTTAGTTGGAGGCTTGGGTCTTGGCTTGGTCAAAGGCGGGTTGGGTTTCCTTTCCTATGCCTCCTTTGTGTTTGTTTTGATTACTCTCAGACTTGCCGTCCAAGATCCTAGCAGGCGACGTTTCTTCTAGGTGGTGGAGGCTGTTAGCAGGAGGTTATGTGATCTCGGGAGTCCTCAATCCTGATTATTCGCTGTTAGCAAGGGCGGACCCACACACAAAGATGTGGGGTCAGTTGACACCCCATTATTTATTTTTATTTTTTTAGTGATGTAATTTTATTGACTTTTAGATGAATTTATTGGTTTTGAACCCATAAACACAAAATTTTTCTAGCCCATTTAATATTGAACCCACTAATTGATTTTTTTTTATATGTTATGTGATCCAAGTTAAAAAAGCTCATTTGTAATTTCAACTTTATTAAAAATAGAAAAATAGAAAACACAATTATTTCAATTCACGTAATAATCTATTCAACTTCTCCTCTCAGTTTTGCATCTTCTCTTCTGTTGTTCTTCACCTTCGTCCAAGTAAGTCCATATTTGAAATAATTGTTTTCTTTCAAATTTTATTTATTTAATCATTAATTTTATTTGTGTATGAACAAAATTAGTATGTATTAATGTATATTTGCTAATTGCTGTAAAATTTGTGATTTTGAATAACATAGATTATTTAGTATAGCGAATGGTTTTAGATTATGATCAAAGATAAAAGATAAATTAACATAGAAAAATAAAGTTTTGATATTATCCATGCTACAAATTACAAACTAGTGAGCATGTGACCAATTTGCTAAACTATCACCATTCACGTTGCTCAACCTGAATTGTTTTATTTTACCAATCTTTTTTTTGTAACTGAATTATTATAATAATGATAAAATGACTTCTAACTTAAATTATTAGAATCATGTACACTTTTTTATGTGCAATTTAAGTTAAACAAAATATTTAATTCTTTATTATTTTTATTTCAGATGAATCAAACGTTATTGAAGAAGTTTTTGAAAAGAAAAGATTCACCTTCATCTTGCAGTAATTTAGATGATTTGCCATCCGATCCTGCTGATCGAAAAAGAATAGCAGATTATCATCCAAATCAAAGAGATGAGATCATTTGCAAGTACTTGGTTAAAGGTCCTTGCCAGCCCCGGGGTCATAATTTTAAACAAACACAGATAGGAGGTGTATTGAGGCGATTTAACGCAGCTTGGTTCGATATGTTTGAAAGCTGGTTAGAGTATAGTGTGAAGAAAGAAACAGCTTTTTGTCTCTGTTGTTACTTATTCAGAGATAATGTTGGTAAGGGAGAAAAAAATGAGACATGGAGCATTGAAGAGTTCTCTAGTTGGAATAAGTTTGAAAGAATTTCAAGACATGGGACAAGTGCTTTTCATAAAAATGCAGTCATTAAGTGTGAAAACGTGAAGAATCAAAGTCGATCTATCAGGCATGCTCTGCATAAAAAAGATGATATTATGAAGAATGAGTATCGAGTTCGGTTGAATGCTTCAATTGATGCATCCAGATACTTATTGCAACAAGGATGATCTTTCCGTGGTCATGATGAATCAGATAAATCTTCTAACAGAGGTAATTCCGTAGAGCTCTTGAAATACACTGCTGAATAAAACGAAGATGTGAGTAAGGTTATTTTAGAAAATGCTCCTGGGAATAATCAAATGATGTCTCCAAAGATTCAGAAAGATATAGTGAATTGTTTTGCGGAAAAGCTAGTTAAATCTATTGTTGAAAAAATTGATCCTGATGTTTTTTGTTTATTGGTGGATGAGTCGGCTGATGTTTCCGATAAAGAACAAATGGCGGTAGTGTTTCGTTTTGTTGATAAAAGTGGGATGGTCAAAGAAAGATTCTTGAGTATTACTCATGTGAGCGATACATGTTCAACATCTTTGAAAGCTGCTATTGATGATTTGTTTACAAAATGTGGGCTAAGCATTAAAAATATGAGAGGACAAAGTTACAATGGAGCAAGTAATATGAGAGGTGAGTTCAATGAGCTAAGGTCATTAATTTTGAAGGAAACATCATCAGCATATTATGTCCATTGCTTTGCTTACCAACTTCAACTGGTTGTTATAGCGGTTGCAAAAAAGCATTTTGATGTTGGAGAGTTTTTTTATATGATTTCTCTATTGTTGAATGTGGTAGGAGCTTCATGTAAAAGAAAAGATATGATCCGAGAGAGTTATTGAAAAAGAATTGAGGAAAGAATTAATAATGGCAAAATTAGTATTGGAACATGGTTGAATCAAGAGGTTTCTCTTCAAAGACCAGGGAATACTCGTTAGAATTCTCACTATAAAACTCTGTTGCGTTTGATTGAGTTATTTTCTTCTATTATCGAGGTGCTCGAGTACATTCAGAATGAAGGCTTAGAAGACTTGAAAAGACGTCAAGCACATGGTCTCCTCAAGTAGTTCCATAGCTTTGACTTTGTGTTCTATTTGCAAATGATGATACATGTTTTAGGGCTCATAGAGAACTTGTCTATGGCGCTACAAAGAAGAGATCAAGACATTTTGAATGCTATGTCATTAGTGAAATCAACTAAGAGAAAACTTCAGAAATTTAGGGATGATGGATGGGATTTTCTCATGAGTAAATTTTTTTCTTTTTGTGAGAAACATGATATTGAAAAGGTTGACATGGAGAAAGATTTTGTTGACTCAAAGAGGCCAAGAAAAAAATCAGGAGTATCAAATATCCATCATTACAAGGTAAATTGCTTATGTGTTGTCTTGGATTTGCAGCTTCAGGAGTTTAACGATCGCTTTAATGAGGTGAGCACTGAATTGCTGATTTGTGCGGCTTCTTTATCTCCCATTGATTCATTCTCTGAGTTTGACCACTCAAAGTTGATGAGGTTATCTAAGTTCTATCTAGATAATTTTACTCCTGATGAGTACATATCTCTTGAGCAAGAATTGGATATCTACATTGATAATATTCGAAATGATGAAAGATTTACTCAATTAAAAAATCTTGGAGAACTTGCTTGTATGTTGGTGGAAACTCGAAAACATATGTCACATCCTTTGGTGTATAGGCTTTTGAAGTTGGTTTTGATTTTACCTGTTGTAACTGCAACTGTTGAGAGATGCTTTTCAGCAATGAAGATCGTGAAGACACATCGACGCAATCGGATTGGAGATCAATTTTTGAATGACTGTTTAGTTTGTTATATCGAGAAAGATGTATTCAAGTCTATTACTAATGAAACTATGATGACAAGATTTCAGGATATGAAATATCGCAAAGTGATTTTGTAGGATTTTTTTTATCAATGGTATTGTAAAACATTTCATATCTATATTTTAAAAAAATTTAGTTATGTTTTGACCCCAGTAAAAAAAATTCCTGGGTCCGCCACTGGTTGTGTCCAAGTTTCTTTTCTGGTTTTCGTTAGAGAAACTGCAAGTCCTGTTGTTCCAATGGTTTTGAGGACTAGCCATGGTCTTCGTTTTTCTCGGGGAAGATCTCCCCGGGTGCTTCCAGCGGTGGTCACGATCCCTCTACGTCTCCCCGGGTGCTCCCAGCGGTGGTCAAGATCCCTCTACATGAAGACTCTACATCTTCAATTTTCTTCATCAAATTTTCTCTATTTGGATCCTTTTCACTTCATTTAATCCACTTCACTCCAAAACATATAAGATAAGAATGCATATGCAAACAATGCTCCTAAACTCTAAAAATGCAATACAATTTTCTTCTCGCTATCCTACCCCCATCTTATGACATGATTCTAATTTTTACCTTTTTGCACATTTTTCTTATTCTCTTTTCAACTTTCAAACCAATAGACTCTTTGGTCTTTTTAATCATTAACCTCATGATCAATCTATTTACTTAGTCTCCTAGGGAAAAATCTTTTTAATTCAAGCATTTTTCTATCTAATACTCTAGATAAAATTTGCAAAATTGATATCGTTTAATATTTGACTACTTCATATGAATTACATCTTTAAACTTTAGGTGATATTGATGATAACTTTGATGATGGAAGTAAGGATAACTTTCATTGACTATCTCTAATCACTACAAGAAAACACGTCTATAACAACGGAAGAAAATATTGTTAATTCATCATAAATGACGTTTTACAACGGATTTACGATGCACAACAATTCGTCGTAAACAGGTCGTTGTAATGGAAAAGACGACGTAAATTCGTCGTAAACTTTAACGAAAAACCAAATTCGTTGTAAAATCGTCGTAAACAAATTCATCGTAAATTCAACGCATGCTTAAGATTCATCGTAATATATTCGACGTTAATTCAACGCAAATAAATTTCGTCGTTAATAAGTTGTTAAATTTACGACGGATTGTAAAAACAAACATCGTTAATTCGTCGTAAACTTAACGACGTACTAACGATGTTTAATTCGTCGTAATATATTACAACGCATTAACAATGTTTAATTAATATTAAAAATATAATTAATATTAATTAAAATTCGAATAAACGATAGTTTTTATTAAATATTAAAAAATATGAACTAAAATATAATTAAAAAAAAAGAATATTATATATATATATATATAAGTTTATACAAAACCAAAAATTCTAAAGGTGCAAATTAATATCATCAAAAAAATCATCGTAACCATAACGACAGAATTTACGATGAAAATATTAAATTTATGAAATTGGACCTGAGACATTTATCTTTTATTTATAACAGCACGGGCCTAGCTAGGCATGGCGAAAGAAAGAAATAGAGGTATGGATGATAAGTTAT
This sequence comes from Cardamine occulta, assembly GCA_028015245.1. Taxonomy (NCBI): domain Eukaryota; kingdom Viridiplantae; phylum Streptophyta; class Magnoliopsida; order Brassicales; family Brassicaceae; genus Cardamine; species Cardamine occulta. The sequence goes on from CM051366.1 coordinate 7,090,057, forward strand.
CGGTCAAGTTGTTGGAATTAACATTTTTACCTTTTTTATTTTAACTAGTGAAATCCCTTCCTTGTTTTAACTAGTGAAATATAATCCAAATTTGCAAAGCTAAAGTTACTTGCCCCAGAAAATATGTAGCCAGCCACATAGCTATGAACGAAATATTAATATTCGTATCATGATTTTGTTGACAAGATGCGGTGAATTTTATAAGATCTGGTGAAGCGTGTGAAAAAATCAAAATGATCAATATTTATTGGGCTTTTCATTAGCTATGTTCGCTATTCCTTATGTGGGCTTCGACCTCCTTCTCCAAACTTATTTATGTTCGAAGATTCAACATAAAAAATTAATCGTCTTTCTTTTCTTTTTGCATGGTAAAGCAAATTATATTTTCTTCACGTAGCAAAATTCGGTTTAAAACTTCATTCCTTTCCAAAAGAATATTGTTCGCCTTTGTTTATTCTACTATCAAGTTCTGAATAAAAGATCCGGTTATTCAAAATAGGGTTCTGCGTCGGGGTATGTGGAACATTGCAGACAAACCAATGATGGTTTCGAAGTATGGTCCGATTGAGGAAGCGGACCAGTCAGCCCCCAGGACTATGTCCCTTTGGGTTACTCTCTCACAAGTTCCACCGTCTTATTTTTCGTGGAAAGGTTTAAGTTTCTTATCAAGTGTTGTCGGCGAGCCTAAGAAACTCCACCCCGACACAGAATTATGTAACAAGTTTGATGAAGCAAAGGTCTTTATTGAAGTAGACCTTACTAAACCTCTACCAGATTCTTATCCATTCAAAACACGACAGGGCGATATCTCAGAAGTTAAATACTCGTACCCTTGGTTGCCTCCAAGGTGTTGTGCTTGTGGTAAGTGGGGACATCTTATCGATGATTGTAGAACTATAACTCTGCTGAAAAGAGGATCTGCTTTGCCTCCAAGGCAAGATGTGGTAGCTGTAAACCTAGTTCCAGTTGGGCAGGCTTGTGCTACAATCATAAACACTTCAGGCCCCTCACATTCAAAGCCAGACCCCACCACATCATGTGTGTAAAGATACAGATGTGGGTGGTGGGTTTGCTACACCCTTGAGTGTACCGGGGAGTGTCCCGGGAATAGAGGAGGAGAAGAATAATATTCAGCTCAACCCAGCTCTATAACAACCTGTTTGTCAAGATTCAGATGCGGGTGATAGTGGTGGTTCACCATTGAGTGACTCTCGAGCGACTCATAGGAAAAATCAGAATTCTGTCGGAGACAAAGGGCGCTAGTCTTTAGTGTCTCCAAAAAACTCTCATCATGCCCGGAAGGTTACCTCGGAGGCTGTGACTCTAGAAACACCATCTCGGTATTCAGTTTTAGCTGGTGAAGAAGACACTGACAGTCTTGTGGGAGTCAAAAATATCCTCCCCTCCACTGTAGAGTTTCAAGAAACACTTGTAGGAAATCCAACAACCCATAAGAAACAACTAATGTCTAGTGAAATTGGCCCACAACAACTTGGGGGAAAAATTATTGAGCCAATTTTTCGACAATCCCTACCAAGGCAGTCTAAGACTACGAGGAAAACTAACTCCACAGCTTCTAACCTTAACCGGAAGGGTGAGGTAACGAAGAAAATCCCAAATTAATTATGTCGGGTTTTTTTTGGAATGTTCGCGGTCTAAATAAATCATCTAAGCATTCCATTATTCAAAGTTGGGTTAGAGATCACCAATTCTCCTTTGGTTGTTTATTGGAAACGAAAGTCAAAGAAAGCAGAGCTGCTAGTTTAGGGGCCAAGCTTTTCCATGACTGGTCCTTGTTGACAAACTACGAATTTAGTAGGTTCGACCGTATTTGGGTAGTTTGGAATCAGGAGGTAATCCTTACTCTGGTCTACAAGAGTGGACAGGTCATCACGTGTTTGATTAAATTGGAAAATAAAGAGGAGTTCTTATGCTCTTTTATCTACGCTTCTAACTTCGTGGAGGAGCGTAGGGAGTTATGGCATGACTTGAGAAGTCATCATCAGTCCCAAACTTCTCAGAACAAGCCATGGATTTGTATGGGAGATTTTAATGAGATTCTCGACATAGAGGAACATTATGGGTACGATTCTAATCCCTTAATATCATCGAGAACAAGAGACTTTCAAGAGGTGATGCAGCGGTGTTCTTTCGAGGATCTGCATTACCATGACCCGATTTTTACCTGGTGTAACAGAAGAGATGAAGGTTTGATTTATAAAAAACTTGATAGGATTATTAAGAATGATCAATGGAGTGTGGATTTCCCGCGTTCTTACGCTGTTTTCGAAGCTGGTGGTTGCTCAGATAATCTGCGAGGTATAAATCAGCTTCAGGATAGTATTCAGCCAAAGAAAAAATCATTTAAGTTCAATAATGCCTTACTCTAGATAGAAGATCTGCGGCCTATGGTTGAGAGGTACTGGGCTTCTACGCAACCAATATTCTCCTCAACCTCGTCTTTATTTCGGTTGTCAAAAAAGCTAAAGAATCTCAAGCCTCATTTGCGGTCTTTGGCGAAAGAAAAATTGGGTAACCTATCACTCCAGGCAAAGGAAAGTCATGAGCAGTTATGTACCTTACAAGAGCTGAATCTCCAAGACCCTACCTCGGAAAATATGAAGGAGGAAATAGAGGCTTTCGTACGATGGGAAAAGGTCTCAGCCCTTGAAGATATTTTTTTAAAGCAGCGGTCGAAGTTACATTGGCTGAGAATAGGGGATCAAAATAATAAACTCTTCCATAAATCCGCAGAAGCAAGGAAATCACAAAACACAATCCGAGAGATCAAATGTCGGGATGGGAGGCAGGTATCTATGGTAGAAGATATAAGAACTGAAGCTGAATCATTTTTTAGAGAATTTTTGCAACACTCTCCGCAGGATTATGAGGGTTTATCTGTGGAAGCTCTAGAGGAATTGTTACCGAATATATGCTTTGAGGCAGAGGGAATTATGCTAGCACGAGATGTCACAAGTGAGGAGATTCGGGATGTTCTATTTTCAATGCCATCTAACAAATCCCCTGGGCCGGACGGATTCAATGCAGAATTTTTCAAAGACCTTTGGCCTATTATTGGTCCAGATTTTACATCAGCTATTAAATCCTTTTTTGACAAAGGTTTTCTACCGAAAGGACTGAATTCGACAATCATCGCCCTTGTTCCAAAAAAAACAGCAGCTCAAGAGATGAAAGACTACAGACCCATCTCCTGTTGCAATGTGATCTACAAAGTCATATCAAAGATAATGGCTAACAGAATAAAAGGTATTCTTCCACACCTCATCGCATTAAATCAATCTGCTTTTGTTAAGGACAGATTGATAATAGAAAATATGTTACTCGCTACGGAGTTGGTGAAAGATTATCACAAAGACACGATTTCATCTCGGTGTGCCATAAAGATTGATTTGTCTAAAGCTTTTGATTCAGTACAGTGGCAGTTCTTAATGTCAACTCTTCAGGCAATGAATTTTCCACCAAAATTCATAAAATAGATCTCACTATGTGTCACTACAGCCTCTTTTTTGGTCCAAGTAAATGGGAAATTGGTAGTTTTTTTTCAGAGCAAGTGTGGTCTACGGCAAGGTTGCTCACTGTCCCCTTTTTTATTTGTGATTGCTATGAATGTTTTGTCGAAATTGCTTGACAAGGCTGTGGGGGAACGACGAATAGGATTTCATCCCAAATGCAAAAACATTGGTCTAACTCATCTGAGTTTTGCTGATAATATCATTGTATTCGCTGATGGTAAGCTAAGATCAATTGAAGGTATTCTCACTGTGTTTGATACTTTTGCAAGGATATCCGGATTAAGAATCAGTCTTGAAAAATCAACTGTTTTTCTAGCGAAAATTTCACCTCAATTGCAGCAGGAAGTGACTCAGGCTTTTTCTTTTACGGTAGGACAGCTGCCGGTTCGTTATCTTGGACTACCCTTGGCATCAAGAAAACTGACAACACACGACTGCCTTCCTCTCATCGAGAGGATAAAGCAACGTATCACCTCTTGGACTGTCAGATTTTTATCAACTGCAGGCCATCTACAACTTATTCACTCTGTCCTTTTAAGCATTTCGAATTACTGGTTCTCAGCATTTAGACTTCCAAAAGCGTGCATCTGTGAGATTGAAAAAATGCTCTCCGCTTTTCTCTGGTCGGGTCCCCAACTAAACCCAAAGAAAACAAAGGTCGCTTGGGATATTGTTTGCCGCCCTCGCAACGAAGGAGGTTTAGGACTGCGTCTACTATCAGACATTAATAATGTGGGCTGTCTTAAAATGTTGTGGAGAATAGTTTCTAACCAATCATCTCTGTGGGTAAAGTGGGCTTATACTTATCTCCTCCGTGGAAATTCTTTCTGGTCCATTCATGACAACACAACCCGAGGATCTTGGATGTGGAAAAAATTATTGAAAATAAGAGTCCTAGCTCGCAACTTTCACAAAACTGATGTGAAAAATGGTGAGAATACTTTCTTTTGGTATGATTGTTGGTCTAGCCTTGGATGTTTGTTTGATAGGTTAGGTTCCAGAAGAGCCATCGATCTTGGAATCCCACTTAACTCCACTGTAGCGAATGTTTGGGACAGAAGACGACGTCGTCATTGAGTGGAGATTTTAGAAAATATAGAAGATGAGTTAGAAATTCTCCGATTACGATCTCAGGCTACAGTCATAGATACCCATTGTTGGAAGTACAAAGAGAATAAATTTCGCTCAACATTCAGCTCCAAACACATTTTCAATCTAATACGGCGCGAAAGGACAAAAATCCCTTGGTCTTCAGGTATTTGGTTCACCCATTATACCCCCAAATTTTCAATGTTTTTGTGGCTAGCTATCCATCACAGGCTGACAACTGGAGATCAAATGGCAACTTGGAACGTTGGGGCCAGAGTTTCATGTGTTCTATGTGGGTGTCCACTGGAAACGCAACAGCATTTATTCTTCTCATGTGACTATTCGACCAAAGTTTGGAAGGAAATAGCTGGTGGTTTATTGACAAGTCGGTTCACAACAGATTGGCCTCAGCTATTACACCTTATTGTTGACACAACACTGGAGCCGGAAATCTTATTCCTCACTCGTTACATACTCCAAGCAACGGTCTACTATCTATGGCAGGAACAAAATGGAAGGCGACATGGAGATCTTCCACTGTCAGCGACAGTCATGATAAAAATGCTGGACAAACAAGTTCAAAACAGATGCTCCACAATCTCGAATCCAAAGCTACAAGGCTCTCTTCAGTTGTGGTTTTCCACGAGGAACTCATGAAGGTTCTCCTAGTCACCATCAACAAGCTCCACTCTCAGCAACAGTATCGTTAGCAAACATCTTCAGCATTATTGAAAATATCATCAGCATCGTTGGAAAACAGGATGTACTCTTTTTCCCGACTATAGTTTTGTCCCAAAAGAGTTTTCCATAGTTGGGTTTTAATGAGACACCAGTTTTTCAACCGTTTAAATTAACCATGTTCTGATTTTTCCATTCAATCATATTGATGCACTTGATGTACAAACGTTGTTTTCTTTGAATATAATTTAACATAATATTCAAAAAAAAAAAAAATCTTAACAAGTATAATGTCTTTCATTCACAATTAGGAAAACTGTAATTTGTGGGTTGATTCATTTGTCTTTGAAAATGTAAGTATTGTAAAACTTTTAGCCGAAGGAGGGAGAAAATGAGCCATCTCTAATAAAAATTTGTTACTCGATATTCCAAATATCAATTAATCTCTATCATTTCTTTTCGATATATATATCTCTACATAATTAAAAAAAATTGCTAGATTTTAGTTCAGAATTATTATTATTTTCAAATTTTGTTGGTTGTCAGGTTGGTATATATATACATATGAAATGAAGTATATTTAATTTATTTTCATAATAGAAAATGTTTTTGGGCCAGGCTTTTATTTAAGGGAAAATACCGTAAAAACCTCTAATTTGATAACTTTTTCTAACAAAAACCTCCAACTATTTTTGTTTGCATAACAAACCTCCAAGTTGAAAAAATTTTCTAACAAAAATCTCAAACTATTTTTTTCAAAAGAAATATCTAAATATAAAGTTTTGCTTACTTAAACCTTTAAGTTTCTAATATTGAGTCACATCGAGGGTGTACTGACGGTCAACGATAACTCCGGTTAACTATTTGGTAACTCTATTTGTCCAATTTCATTTGTTTTTCGTTGTTATTTGGTAAAGGAGAAAATGAGTTTACTACTACATAAATTAAATTTCTTTATCTAGGGTTCTTATTTGAAACTGACGGAATTAACAAATAGTTAACAATCGTTTGATGTGCTAATTGGAGTTGTAGTTGACCGTTAGTCAACCCTTAATCAGACACAATATTGGATTTCTTCATATAGGGTTCTTATTCGAAACTGAAAGAGTAAGCAAATAGTTAAAATACATTTACTATGTTAACGAGGGTTGTCGTTGACCGTCAGTCAACCTTCGATAGGCTCAATATTGGGAATTTGAGGGTTTAAGTAACCAAAACTTTATATATGTTTGTTTTGGAAACAAAAGTTGTTTGAGGTTTTTGTTGGAAACATTTGTCAACTTGGGTTTGTTTTAGAAACAAAAATAGTTGAATGTTTTTGTTGGAAAAAGTTATCAAGTTGAATGTTTTTTACGGTATTTTCCCTTTAACTAACATCAATAAAGTTTTAATATAGTATTAGTGTCTAACGATAAGCTGGTTGTTGAACCGTAGGCTCAAAACAAAGAGAATTAGGGTTTCAAGTGATGGGATTAGAGTAAATAGGTGTTTTATTGATATCGTGTAGAACAAGTAACAAGAGGAATTAGGGTTTTTGAGCAAGAAGACAAAAGCTATGAAATCTAGAACTTAGGTCTTCTTAGCGATTTTTGGATGCCTCTCAATGTCTCGAGACCTCTTCTTTTATATTGAATCTATGACGGTTTTAGTCAGTTTTTGGGCTTTGATGGGTTTTTCTTATTTCTTTGTTCTTTCCTTTTCTGAGTAGATTTGCCTTTTCTCCTATGTCGGCACTTGTTCATACAAGTCAGCGAAATCTTCCTGACGAACCAAAGTCGATTTGGGCTTTAGGCGAATGGATCTTGATTCGGATCGGGTTTATGGTAGGATGCTAAACCCGGTACCAACACTGGTCTATATAATTCGAACTGAAATTGATCTAACTTGAAATTGATTTGATCAATCCAACCTGAATTTGCCCTATTATTCTGATAAAATGTTCTTATGAAAAATTATGTTAAGAAGAATGGATATAAAAACTATTATATATCTCGAGAAATTTGTATTAGAAATCTCGTACTAAATTAAGAAAAAATATAAAATATAGAAGAGGTAACTCAATGACTTCCAATAAATTTTGTCTTTGAGTTTGAATTCTATAAAACTTATTATTTTAAAACGATTGTTTTGCTTAAAAATACTTCGTTTATCAACCAAACTATCTTAATCTTTTTTCATGTCACCATGAATATTCTGAATATCTATATAATTATTTGAGCAATGTTAAAAACAAAATAATCTTATATTTATGTGGGATATTACAACAAATTTCATTGGACAATCTTTTTAATTTTTCAAATCTTACTAATAATCATAATAATTTCTTATCTACTTAATTAATTCCCTAATAAATAGCACAAAAAACTCAGTATATAGATATTTTAAATTTTAATTCTAAATATTTTTAATTTAATTCTGTTTATTTGTATTTAGCATCTCATAAATAAATATGAATTTTTTTAATTAGAGTATTTAAACAATATAGTATTTAATGTTTTAAAATAAAGTCATTAAGGATACAACAATAAAATTAATTATAGTATTGTGATTATTGTTGTATCCTTAATGACTTTATTTTAAAAAATTAAATATTATATTATAAATAATATTTTAACAATTATTATTTTCCACACAAAAAAATTCATTTTATCTTTCTTATTGATTATGAACGAAAAATAAAATTAATTTTTTACCATCCAACTTTAAATCATCCGGATCTTCAAATATTTTAATTTTTACAATAGATCAGGATTGTCATAGCAGATAATTAAATACGGGTAAAGACGGATCATGACAGATCTCATATCAAATTTCTAATCATTGATAATAATTGATGTATTGGAGTAAAAAAACAGTTATATATTTTTGAATGATGTGAAAATATATACATAACACCACTTAACCTTTACAATGAAATTATATTATAATCTAACTTATTAAATAAATTTGTAAACAAATGTAACACAATAACATAAGTTATATATAATAATAATAAATAATATAAATAAAATACTAAAAACATAAAATAAATCTAATTTAAAACACTCATGATTTTTTATGAGGATGTTAAATTCGTAAATCGTAAGACTAGTCAAACGCGCGTGTGTAGCTCCACTAACTGTTCTAGTGTAAGTATTCTTAGAAGTATTTGATTTTTACTATTTTAGTCTTACTCTCTGGTACTTGAATGTTCAGGTAACATTTTCAAAATTGGGGATGATTAAAGTTTGTTATTCGTAAACTTATATATAATCTTAACAAACAAAAAGTAAACTTATATATATTAAAAGCTTGTAAGTAGGCCCCGAAATGTGGAAAACATTATAATTTAAATCCGAGCTAGTTTTATAAGAGGACGCAATGTATGTATATATATAATAATAATATAAAAAATATGAAAACGATATAAGCCAAACATACTTATTATGAATATTAATTGGAGAGGATGTGTGTTACCATCCATATGGTGTGAATTCTATGATTTTTGGACCCATTGTTATAAACGAAGGAAGAAGACAAAGAACATGAAGACATGAATAGTTGAGTTTTAAAAAGTAATAAATAAATATTTTAATAAAAAGGAATGGTTGTCGTTTGAAAATGGGTACGAGTAAATAGTGTTGCAGACTCTGCTCCAACAGTAATTACAACAATGCAATATGCAACCACGACCCACTTGCTTCTATTCATTTCTCATTCATGTTCTCTCACCAAATTGACCAAATGTTTAAATGTTATAAGTTTACAATTTCTTCTCTTTGCACGCTTCTTCGTTAGGTTAGATTGTACTTAAAAAGTGATGACCTATATCAGTTTAAATCGTACAGACCAACTAAATTTTAATTCAGGTTATTTTGATACGGCCAGCCACCTAAATGGAGTGTTTAAACCGCATATAACTTATATTTCTTAGCCTAACTTCTACCAAAAATTAAAGACTAGTTATGGAATAACAAAGTTTGAATTCTTGACAATCGCTTACACCAATTTTTAGAATATGTATGCTAGTACATAAGGTACATATAAAAATTTAATGTAGTGGTTGTGTTGGTTTGATTTGGATTTATATTTGGTTGAGGATGCACCTATTAAAAACAAAACAAAAAAACTAATAGACACTATTAATTTATAATGTAAATGAGCTTGAATAAGTAATACTAGAAGGTTGTATATCTATATTTTTTTTCTTTGGATGTGAACATTCATTTGGTGTCCAAAAAAAAATCATTGAAATATGAATGTGCTTTGAATACAAAAGAGCTAGCTTGAGCAACTTTGAAGTGAGCTTGCCAAAAAATACTGTACTGTTGTTATACAAACATGACATTTCCTTTATTTGAAACTCTGCTTCAACTTCACTAGGCTTTTTTATCTGTTTTTTTTCTTGCCTGTTGAAGTATGATCTGCTCAATGTTCTGTTTGGTAAATATATTCACATTATATATATATAAAGACATTTCTACAAAACCTAACTAAAATAGGGTATCCATTTTTTTTTATCATAGAACATTATCGTGGATTAATTTTAATATATGCACCAAAATGCAAATCAATATCGATCTATAGTCGTCTTGACATGTTCTTGAATGTAACTTCAATTATTAACACCAAAATGTCTAAAAACCCAAATCATCTAAAGAACAGTGCCTCTGTCCCTAACCCCAAACTCAACTGTTCAATACAAAACTTTAGTTAATGTTTTCTTTTTCCTTAACATTTCGAAATACAAACTAAAAACGCATAACAAACACTACAACCTAATCTTATGGGATACTAATAATGTTGGGGTCAATCTTATAAACTCCAAAAACATAGTAAGCGTTTATATATCAACATATAAACAAGTTTCATGGTCTATATCCTAATTTTCCCGTAGAGGAAAGTATAGATATATAGAGAAGTGTACATATAGATATATAGAAGAAAGACATAGTCCGTGATCACTTAGTCTCTCTCTATCTTTATCTCTATCTCTATATATCGACACACCATAAAAGTTGTTCTTTCTCTCCGTTTCCTTAGCCTCTGCATCTGGGCGATTTTTCTCTTTCTATCTCCCTATACCTAAGGGAGTACTGATCCTAAACTCATCATCTTTCTATGCCTTCCTTTTTTCTTTCACTTATTTTTTATTTTCTGTTTTTTACTTAGCGCAAAACTAGCGAGTCAAAAGACACTTGCATGAGCGAGGCTAATATGTATTATATTGAAAAAAATGTATTAAGAGAAAGAGAGAGAAGAAGAGAAAGAAGGGTGACAGTAGATTCGTGTGGATTTTTGTATAAAGAATACATGAAAAATGGGTTTGACCGAAGAAACTTTGAGGCTTTAGCTAGTTTACTTTATTTTACCAACTTTTCTACTGTATCATTTATTTTAATTTTTTTTTTTATCAACCGTATCATATTATATAATCGTATTATGAAAGAGTATAATAATGGTAATAACAAAATGCTTCGTTACTGTATGTAAATCCCTAGACAAAAAGAATAAGAATAAAAAGAGCAAAATTCTTCATCCCAAGATCCATCAGGAGAGTCAGAGTCAGACCCCATCTCTCATTTCCCATCTCTCCTTTTCACATTTATTTTCCTTCTTTATTTTTCTCTATATATAATATTTTGAAATTTAATACTAATAACAATACATTTAATGTGATTATTGTTGTTAGAGTCTATGCTAGGGTCCAAGGGTTCATCCCAAGATCCCCGCTTCTTCTCCTTAGAAACTCTCAACTTATTCACATGGAAATCAATTCCCTCTAGTTCCAAATCCTTTTACTATTGAAGGTATGTGTATGCTCTACACTTATTAATAAGTAGATAAATTTAAAAAATAAATAACATTAGTTAGTAGTACTAGTCTTATCATATTTATGAGCTCCTTTTCCTACAAAATAATATTATTTAATTAAGTACATATATGAAATTTAAGCATAAGATGAGCTTTTTGCCCATCGAGAGCCTCAAAACCCAAAAGTCACTTCTTCACGAGATCCAATCTTTTGCTTTTTAGTAATTAATTACATCTTCTTCCTTCTCCTTCTCTTCTTCCTCCCTCTCTCACACCTACCTATCTAAGCAACACAAAGAACACCATTTTGATCCCATCTGCTTTATTCCTTATATTTCGTTACTCTATCCAAACGCATTCCAACTATACGGTACAAATTAATTTTCTTTCCCTCTTTTGTTTTATTTTTATAATGATTTTTAAAAACTTCTCAGGTTGTCTCTATAGACTTTTAGGTCTAGTTACCAAAATTTGACTAGCAATCATATAAGCTACAAAGCCCTCTATATCATATAGCTACACATATCTCTAGGTCTGTGATGATCTTTTATATCTTCCAAGCATATATTATATTTAGATGCATACCTTTATGTTTGACTTTAGAAAAAAGCACATTCATGTTACTCATTTTATTTATGTCTCCCCTATTTGCTTTCAACAGTTGACAAGAAGGTTGGATCAGTGCATATATACATATATATATAGGGAAATATATACGACACCAAGTGTGTGTGTATATATTAGAGCTCACCAAATATTTTTAATACTACTAATTTACTTAGTTTCTCTCTTTTTGTATGAAACCCCAAATAGCAGCTTAGAGAAAGCAGAGAAGATCTCCTTTTATTTCATCTCACAGAAACAGAAACAATATTGAAAGAGGAATTTCTTTAATTTTTAGCCGCAGGTAAATCTTTCTTATTTCAGAGATCTTATAAAACTTGTCTATATTATTTTCTTTCTTTATTTTCTCACTTGATTATAAAAACCGATATTATCTCCAAAATCATCAATTGATTTCATAATATCTTCTTCCCTTCTCCAACAAAATTTCAAAAAACCCTAAATTTTCAATTTAATGGCGGCTTTTTTTAGGGAAATAATAAAGAACCAAAAAACTCAATCAAGTCATAAAGAAATGGCATCTTCATCAACAAACTCACCATGCGCAGCTTGCAAATTCCTCCGGCGAAAATGTCAACCGGAATGTGTATTCGCGCCCTATTTCCCACCGGACCAACCACAAAAATTCGCAAACGTTCACAAAGTGTTCGGAGCAAGTAACGTGACAAAGCTTCTCAACGAACTTCACCCTTCGCAACGTGAAGATGCAGTGAACTCTTTGGCTTATGAAGCCGACATGCGTCTCCGTGACCCTGTCTACGGCTGCGTTGGAGTCATCTCTCTTCTTCAACATCAGCTTCGTCAGCTTCAAATAGATCTCAGCTGCGCTAAATCTGAGCTTTCAAAGTACCAAAGCCTCGGCATCCTCGCCGCA